>JADRCH010000103.1:1705518-1808588 GCA_019843965.1 Rhynchomys soricoides
GCCAGCTCTCCCAAGGGCCATAGCCAGTGAGTGGTAGGGCCAGCTCTGCTGCCTGCTGAAAGTAGCAAGGGGAGAGTATAAGCGAGCATAACGTTATTGTGTGCTGTGTATCTTGCAATCCTTACTTAGAGAATCTCCTGGCTCAGTGTTGTGTAAACATTGCTCCCAATTATTATTATTGGTCAATAAAGAAGCTGATCAGTCAGTGACTGGGGGGTGGGGGAGGAAGAACAGGGCTGGACTTCCTCCCAGCCTGGGGAAAGAGAACAGAGAGAGAAGTAGAGATTTAGCCACAAGGAGAGACATCATAAGAAAACAGCTGGAGCAGAGAAAGCTATGAAAGGCAAGTATTTCCTACATTTTGGCTGGGAGGTAGCCAGATTAGTTTAGAAGATTAAAATAAATTAATACTGCTCGATCCTTGTGCCTTAAAGCCGCTAAATAAATAAAATAGTCCTGTTTCAGCTCTTTGGGAGCTAGCCGGGGGAAGAGAAAACTGCAACATTTATAAAACAGTCACTAGCAGGAGGAGGAGGAGAACGTACATTTAACAAGGTCAGCTTGGATCAACTTTATAATCAGCCTTAGGAAAGCCATGTTTGTCACTTGGAGTTGAGACATGTTATGGTCCCCTGTTACTGCCTAAGAAAAGCTTTGTGGCTGTGGTCATTTAATCTTGAATCCACCGATCCCAATTCTTCAGACTTTAAGTTAAATTCTGACAGTGGTGAGTTTCAGATCCAGGACCAGGAGTAATGCAGTCCCTAGAGCTGAGGTTCTCAGCCTTCCTAACACTGCAGCCTTTCGGTACAGTTAGTTCCTCATGTTGTTGTGACCCCCAACCACAGAACGGTCGTGTTACTACTTCTTAACTTAATTTTGCGACTGTTATGAGTCATAATGTTAATATTTGATACACATGGGGTCTGATATTCAACCCCTGTGGGACTCAACCCACAGGTTGAGAACCACTGCTCTAGAGCAATCAAGCTTAGTTTCAAGGAATAAGATTCTAACTTGGGAGCCAGTTCAGACGGGGCTAGCCCTCTGGGGACACATAAGCTATGAAATAATTGTAGATATTGACTGGATGATATGGTCACAGAAGATGCTTTACTCTCTGATAGGACCACCTGAAATTGAGCCACTGTTATACTTCTGACGTAGAAACCAGTTGCTTCCAAGCAAGTGACCTCCACCAGAAGCCACACCTCCCAATGCCTGTGACCTCCACCACTCCTGGTGGGCTGGAATCCAACCTGCTCTAGGAATGTGACCTCTATAGCTCAGGTGAACATTCGATTCGGTTTGCTGCATGGATTGAGGGCCTACCTCTAGTATCCTTTCTTCAGGTCACATAGCTTTGATGGCAGTTTGATAATCAAATGCAAGCAGTCACCAAAAAGAAGTCCACCTTTTCCAAGCTGCCCACTAGATCAGAACAAAGCAATGGGAAGTTTTGCCAACTCAGTTTCAAGCTTTCTGATCTTGACTGATAGCTGAGCACGATGTGCCCTTCAGGCTAAGTGGAATGCTGTAGTTTAGATGGGAATCCCACCCCACCCCACTCCACCCTGTGCACATGTGTTTGAACACTTGATCTGAAGCAAGCTGCACTGTTGTGGGAGGTTACAGGACAATCAGGAGGTAGAGCCTCCCCAAAGGAAATGGGTCACCGGAGGCAGGCCTCAAGGCTGCATCGCCCAGTCCTGATTCCTATTCAGTCTCTGGTCATGACTGCAGATGGGATGTGATCAAATGGACTCCTGCTCTTGCTGCCGTTGCCCTCCTTACCTACTTCATCTCTTCCCTGCCATATGGATGGAAGAATTTCCAGGAAACATAAGCTAGAATGGGCCCTTCCTCCTTAAGTTCCTTCTTGACAGGATTTTGGTCATGATAATAAGAAAATGGGCTAACCGGGAAGTTAGATCTGAGAAGTTGCTCTTGCTGTGATAAACCTGGTCATGGGGTTCATTGGCATATGGAATGGATTAGTGGGAAGAACAGGTGTGGTTTGAATATTCTATTAGGAGGTGTGGCCTTGGATGAAGCATGTCACTGGGTAGGCAGGCTTTCCGGGCTCCTAGTGTTCAAGCTGTGCTCTGTGCTGAAGAGACACCCCTCCTGGCTGCCTGTGGAAGACAATGTTTCCTGGTTGCCTTCAGCTCAAGATTTAAACTTTCAGCTCATCCAACACCATGTCTGTCTGCACGCTGCCATGCTCCCCACCATGATAATAATGAACCGAACCTCTAAAACTGTAAGCCAGCCCCAGTTAAATGTTCTTTATGAGAGTTGCCTTGGTCACAGCAATAGAACCCTAACTAAGACAATGTGGAAGAGTTTGCAGCTTCAGGATACAAAATCCCTAGAGAGCAGTAACTAGCGCTTACAGTCATTCTGACTAAAGTATAGAAGGTTGCAATTCCAAAGAAAATACAGACACTGGAAACCTGGCTTATGAGGTTTCAAGGGACCAAGAATGCTATCAGAAACTGTGCTAAAGAGCTTTCTTCCTAGTTCCTTTTCCTATCCCTATGATGAAATATTCTGACAAAGCCCACTTAAAGGAAAAAGGTTCACAATTTGAGAATACAGTCTGTAGCTACAGGAAGTCCTGACAGCAAAAAGCTTAAGGCTTGTTTTATCCAGACAGGAAACATTAGGGTGAGAAATTCTTTCAGCTCATTTGTGCCATCTAGCAGATCTGTAACTAATATCTAGTACCTTCCCTTTGCCACGGATGATCGGGCAATTCGAAAGCTTCAGTTCAGGATGCAACCAGCAGAGAAACAAGCTGATGGTGCTGGAGAGGTGGCTCAGACCTGTGTTCTTGCTGCTCTTACAAACATGAGTTCATTTCACAGCACCCAACCGGGACAGCTCACAACTGCCTGTAAGCCCAGTGGGTTCACAGCCCACTCCTGGCCTTCAAGGGCACAAGACATGTACATTGTGCACATACATGTATATATTTATACATGTATATATAAATCAGGAAGACTCATTTCCTAAAACCTATACAGACATGTTGTATTAACTACTTTTGCTTCAAAGTGAACAAAATACCTGGTATCGGCAACCTAAGAGAGGGTTTCTTCTGGCTCACCCTTTCAGACATTTTATTGTGTCACATGAGTGGGCACAGAGGAGCAGAACAACACACACCATGGAGAGGATGCATGGGGGGCACTGGTAGTAGAAAGGGTTCATATGCCCCCAATGCCACCCTTAGAGACCTACTCCCTCAAATGAAGATTTTGAACTCACCAACATTCCTTTAGTAAAAGGAGACCGTTCCAAACACGCCCTCCTCCGAGTTTCTAGAACTTCCCAAAATAGTGCCACCAGCTGGGCTGAAGCATCCAGGGCATGACCCTGTGAGGGGTATTTCAGACTCAGACAATAACGAATGCTTATGGGTAAGCAAGTGAGGCAGGATGCAGGTGGGGTTCGGTGGGGTTTGCTGCAGTACGGCTTCCCCAGGTCAGCTCTTCAGCCCACATTTCCTGTGCTCCCGTCCCTGAACCTCTTACCCATCTTACTTCACACACAGGGCACTGTTTATCATCACACCTCATAGGTATTCTTACTGTCCCATGAGCCCACCTCCTGCTCACCTCTCAGAGTCCTGGGAGTAAACGGAGTGTGGCAGATGTTTCAGCCTGACTAACTCTGAGGGTGAGATTGGAGACACGCTATGAGAAAGCTGACCCTTAACAGCTATTCTGTGAAATATATGGACATTTGTTTAAAACTTTGCAAAGGACACTGTACTTAAAGAGCCCACTATCCTAGCCACATAGCAGAAGGTAGAAGCTTAAATACTGGATGATACTTGAACTGTATACCCTCATTGAGGCTCTTATGTATTGTTCTATGTCCAATGCTGAATTTGTAGAAGGTTGTAACTAGTTCCCTATGTCTACTGCAACATCATCTAGGGAAGCCAACTTACATTAAATGAGAATATCTGTAAAGTAGCATACATTCCTTTGTTGTTCTAACCTAAGCTTCAATTCTGAATATGAGCAACCAATATGGACAGCATGAATCTAAAAGTGTTCACTGACTACAGAAAATCCCAGTGGTTCTCCATGTTCATTTTGTGCACTGTACTAGCCTGTTTTATGTGTCAACTTGACACAAGCCAGAGTCATCAGGGAGGAAGCAGCTTCAGTTGAGGAAATGTCTGCATGAGACCTGGCTATAAGGCATTTTCTCAATTAGTGATTGAGAAAGGAGGAGGGTACAGTCCATGGTGGGTAGTGCCATCCCTGGGCTGGTGGTCCTGCCTTCTATAAGAGAGCAGGCTGAGCAAGCCAGGGGAAGGAAGCCAGTAAGCAGCACCCCTCCATGGCCTCTGCATCAACTCCTGCCTCCAGGTTCCTGCCTTGTTTGAGTTCCTGCCCTGACTTCCTTCAATGATGAACAGCAACATGAAAGTGTAAGCTAAACAAACCCTTTCCTCCCCTACTTGCTTTTTGGTCATGGTGTTTCATTACAGTAAGAGAAACCCTGACTAAGACATGCACTGACCTGGTTAACTAAGCCAGGTGCTCAGACATTTGGAAAAATACTATTAGGAATATTAGGGATGTAATTTACATTTGAGTTGGTAGACTTTGGGCAAAGCAAATTGTCTTCCATTGAACTCAGTTGGAAGCCTGGATACTACAAAAGATAATATTTTCCTTGCACAAGGAGGATTCTTTGGCTTATGGTTTTCACAGTTCATTTACAACACAGACTCTTCCTGGTCCCACAACAGTCTGCCTTTGAACTATAATCTTCTAAGTCAATAGTCACTGAACTTTGAACTCACCAGCATCCCAAAGTCAAAAGAGACCATTTCTTTTACACACACACACACACACACACACACACACACACACACCATTTCTCCATAGGACCATGACTAATGTGACTAATGCAATTTCTAGGTCAAATCGTGCTGTCTTCTTTACCTACCTACTAGCCCTATGCCCACTGACTTTGATGTAAGTGTAACAGAGGAAACTTCTGCTTTTCTCAAATTCCAAGATACTTCCTCAGGTGACTTCCTTTCCATAGCCAGGAGATGAAGACTGAAAACTGAAGGCGGGTGTTCCAGGCTTCTGGAGAGAGGATTCAGCAATAAAGAGCATGTACTGCTGCTCATGGAGAGGACACTACTTCAGTTCCTAGCATCCATGTTGCAGGCTCTGAACACAGTTTTATATTGCCACTGATTGTGTAGAAGCCTGCCAAATTAGACCGCCCTCCCCCGTATCATTTTATCTCTTTTTCATACAATACTAGCACATTTCTATTTGGTGAACAGGAAGGCTAATATACACATTAACTTGTGTACATCCTGGAATGGTAAAGAACATCCAATGTAAAGTATGCCTATGCTCTTTGTTAGTATTCTCCATAGTATCTACATGACTAGATATGGCTGCAGTAACAGTTTTCACATGGACGCCTCCGATGCAGGGCTCTCCGCCACCAGTTACCACGCCCTTAAAGTTAAAGCAATTTAAAAGAAAACTTTAAGAAAGCCAACAAATCGCCCTGCCCTGGTATCATTCAAAAAACATGTCCAGAAAGTCTCCAAAGCGCTGGGCTTGTGAGGAACCACTTAGCCCCGCCCCTTGTCACGTTAACGCCCCCAACTGGAGGAGGGGCGGAACCCTCCAGCCAATCCACTTTCTTCCGGGACCTTCTTCCGCGCGTCTTTCAAAGACTTCCTCCGAACCAATGAGCAGTCAAAGGCTGAGCTAGGCCTCGGAGTAAGAAACAGAGCGAGGATATGATTGGTTGCTAGAACGCCCCGCACCACCTCCCACGCAGGCGGACCAATGGGCTGACGGTGGCGGGCTCGTCGCGGACCGGGTCGTGGATGCTGTGAGGGCGGCGGCACTGGTTACGGCGTGTGGTGACCCGCGATGAAGCCGGTGAGTGGGGCCGGCGGGACCCGAAGGATCCTCGCCACTGGGGCAGACGCTGGCCGGCCTTGGCCGCGTTACTGGGTGGCCAGCGGTGCGACCCGCTCAGTAACCGCCCTGAGCGTCGGAGAGGAGTGGGTGGAGCCAGGGCACTGCGGTTCGCTGACCGCCTGCGGGGACTCACGACGGTCCTGCCAGAGAGGGCCAAACCATTCGGCTTGACAGCTCGGTTGCAAAGGCTGTCACGACCTGGTTTGTAGGTGGCTTGATGTCTCAGATGCAAAGGCTGTCACGACCCCGTTTGTGGGTCACATCACGATAGCCACCCTCCCTCAGAGACCTCTTGTTCCTGCAGGTCATAATCCCTGGGCCTGGGGAAAGAAGGGACATCAAGCCTGTTAGGATTTATCCACACCTGGCTGGGAGGGGTGGAGTGAATGTGTCACACCAGCTTAAAATCTTGTTTTATAGGAGAAAGAAAAGGGGTCTTAGCCATGAGTTGGAAGCCCCACCTGACCTATAGTTTCTACCTCATAGCTGACACCCTACCTAAAGGCTTCATTTGGGTTCCGTTGAGTTTTAAACCAAAGAGCAATCCAAAGAAACCCCAATCTACAGTTCGAGTCGGTTATCACCTGTTCCTCCAGCAAGACCTTTTATAGAACAGATTGAAAGCCAAGCAGTCAGGTGGTTGCTCTTGCAGTTCCTGTGCCCACTGTGTCAGCTGGCTGGAAATGGAATCTGACCTCTGGTATAGAGGGATTGAACAAAGTAGAGCCCACTATTTCCTCCTCTCTTGAGGTCTGCCTGCTTTCTGGTCTCCACTCTGGCACACAGGAGTCCTCAGTAGTCCATCACTGCCTGGGAAAGGGTCCATCAGTCCCATTCTGGATTGATGTGGGAATCACTCAGCCACAGCATACTTTCTCCTTTTGACATTTATTAAACTGATGTTTTTGTACACACTTACTGTTCAAATGTTTGATCTTAGATGGTTCCAACTAGGGAGTGGGAAGAATTTTTTTTTTCCATGTAGAAATGCTGTATCCAGAACTGAGTTACACCTGCTTAGATCAGCATATAAGGTCCATCTGGATTCTTGTAATCCACTAATTCATAAAGATAAAGGGAGACTGGCTCATCTGAATGTCTACTCACTTGCTAGGCTGTATGGTTGGGGTTTTTTTGTTTGTTGTTTGTTTTTTTTTTTAAGAAAGGGGGTGAGCAGTGTCCACTGGCTTTGTCTCTTCTGTGTCATCTCTACTGAATACACAGTCTTCCACCACTGCACCCATATGTTCTCTTGTGTTTTCTTTTGAGCCATTGCTCTAGAACTTGTGTCTCAGTATCCCCGATGCTGAAATCAAAGCCTTGCATCATCATACCTGGCTCAGCTCTTGGAATTTTCACACTGATGGCTTTAACTTCCCAGTCTGCCTAGAAACCTGCAGTTTCTTCAAAGTTGAGTCCAATGGTCTCTGTGAAACCTTCACTGCTCCCTAAATGCTCAGTCATTCCTTCCACTCTACAGCACAGGGTTTCTGCTAGTTTAACACTTTTGCCATTCTGTACTCTTGCACACTGCTGTCTCTTTAGCTATGCTAAAGGTAGACAGTGTACCACAGGGTCTTCAGATCTTCAAAGCATACAAATAGAAGGTCTAAGAAATGTCTGAGATGGAACGGGCAAACCGTACTTCAGAACTGAAGGGAAACTGATCCAGGGTAAACTCAGGTGCCTTGTCTGGTATTATCCAAGGACCAGTGCCAGGAGCCAGATATTCTTTTGGTCCAAGTCCAGTTCTACCCAACGTACAATGCTGTGATTAATCAAATAGTCAACAGCATCATTTATTATTAATATTTCTGATTTCTCTGATATCCCAGATTAATGACTGAAAAAACTGTAAATATTAATTCAGTGGGTGTTGAATCATGGGTCAGCTATGTGGAAATTACATGCAAATGTTCGTTTTAGTAATTTACTATAGCATTTCTTTTGAAGCCCATTTCAATACAAGCAAGTGAGTTTGATTCTTCAGACGAAGAGCCTGTTGATGATGAACAGACTCCAATTCAAATTTCATGGTATGTCAGCATTTCGGTGGTGAGTTATAATATTTGATGTTACATCACATTTGGGCAAGGTCATGCTTGTAACTGAAAATATCAAGTATTCTCTGTGCCAGTTATAGAGTTTTAATCTTTAAGAGTTTTTCTTATTCCATTATTTCTTATCTGATAGGAAATGAAACACTTCCCTCTTTTAATCCTTTAGACATTGAGAGAGAGAGAAAAAACTTCTTTGTAGAGCAAGTAAGTAGAGAAAGGTTTTTTAAAATGATCTCCAACTAAGATTTATGTACTCCTTTAGAGTTAGAGAAACAGTAATACCATCTGGGTGGCCATGACACGCAGCTTTAATCCCAGCACTCAGGAGGCAGAGGCAGGTGGAGCTCTGAGTTCAAGGCCAGCCTGGTCTACACAATGAGTTCCAAGACAGCCAAGGTTACACAGAAACCCTATCTCAACAAACAAACAAAAAACAAAAAATGCATCTGAGAGAAACAGTAATGCCCAAAATAGCATATTTAATAATTAATCATTAAGTTAAATCCTATTTAATACACGGAACTATTGGTTATGGTGATGCATCTATCGCAGACCATTTAAATAAAAGCCCTATCAATAGAACTGTATTTCTACCCAACATACATGACTTAAGGGAGGAGAGGTTCATTTTAGCCCATCATTTTTGAGATTTCCACCCACTGTAGCAGTGGGCAGGTGCATGGTGGGACACAGGAACTCAGACTACGGTTACCAGGAAGCAGAGTAGAATGGTAACATGGAGTAGCCAGGGAGAGACATGCCCCAACAACATGTTTTCCAGTCGGCCAAGCACTCTTCCCCACTCACCTTCCTGGAGTCCATTCTTTAGGTTAGGACCTCCAGGACAGGTGTGCCTTACCAATCCCTTAGGCAGTGCTTAGTGCAGTCGTTACAATCAAAGTTTCCCCGTCAATCCATTCCCAAGTCTTGGCATGAGACTTATGGTGCCAGGGTGTCTGCAACCAGCAACTAAACGGTACCTCGCATCCCCACAAAGCCAGTGGTCTTACCTGGATATGGCTTACCCTTCTCATGCTCTAGCACAGAAGAGTTCTGATCTCTCGAGGAAACGCCCTCTACAGAAGAGTGAGGACTGAGTATTGTCTTTTATTCCGTCATCCAATAAGCATTCCCTTTTATTCCCCTATCAGTTCCTTTTTAAACTCAAAACTAAATCTAGTTTTCCATCCCAGCTGTTGTTTCTATGATGGCTCTGGCTTTTCCCAGAATGCCTCTCCTGACACAGACAGGGAGCCTCTGTCCCTGGTATTGTAAACTAAGACTTCAAGTTCTAGAAACATTTTCTATTTTAATCAAAAGTATTGACAATAGAGAATGGTATCCTGTTCTCTTCATAGGAAATTGTATCTATAAGGCGATTTTACCAAAAAAAAACCTTAACATTGCGAAATTAAGATGGAATTTTCCAGTTCGTTCAACTAAGGTTACTATTGACTGAGCACCTCTGCTTCTGAAGCACCCTTCCTTACTCTGTGGCAGGCACTCTTGTTGGGCAGGCTCAATTTCCATTTGTACAATTTTAAGAACTAAGCTTGATAATTTTTTCTTCACAGGCTACCTCTGTCACGAGTGAATTGTTCTCAGTTTCTCGGTTTATGTGCTCTTCCAGGTAGGTAAGGACACCCAGGTGGCTTCCTATTACTATGAGGGCAGACTTTGGTGAGCTGACAGGTGGCTCAGTGCATATAGACCGTGAGCTTGTTTTAGAGAAGCCCTCAGGAACACAGGAACACCTTTTGCATCCAGGCCTACATTTCTAACTTACCCAATGCAGTGAGACTTAAAGCCAGGGACCATGGTCAGGAGCTCCTGCATCTGGACTCCTTCAGTGAAATTTACCAATCTCCACAGCTATGTTTCTAAGAGTCTAGAAATTAATATGTGCATTTAAAATGGAATTGAAACACGAATAGCCATGTGAAATGACTTTTTACAGTAGCTTGTATATAAGTTCAAATATGCCTTCTTACACAATGACAAACTGACTGGTTTTTACTTACCTTATCTGTAGGTTGTAAATTTAAAGATGTTAGAAGAAATATTCAAAAAGATACAGGTAAGTTCACTCGGGCAAAAGCCTAGTTTTGTTCTGTTTTAAGTCTGGAAATCTGTCAAACTATATTCTCTTCTCAGTATACAGAATAAATTCTTACGGCATTTCTAACTGTGAACTTCTCGAATGTGAAGAGGTATCTGTGATGGGCCGAGGGCTCACCATTTATCTGAACACAACTTTGTTTCTCACAGTCCTAGATACACATACAAACTCTGATGACAGACTATGTTTGTTTGAGGGAGAAAAGTAAGTAAGTAGAAAACCTGCACACTGTGGTGCCCATACGGTGAACACACTGTTCCTTGTGGACTTCGCTATGGGAGTATAAATTAGGCCCGAGCTGGGAGCCTAGGGATCCACCCTCGATCAGATGCAGAAAGCCTGCAGGCAGGTGGGCAAGGCACCATGAATCACTTTCCTTGTTCACGGGTGTTCGTGCCACTGAAGCTTCCACTAATCACAACTCCAACACTCTACCTGCATGTTACAAGACAGTAACAAATGTGAAATTCCTGCCAGGCAGTGGTGGCACACGCCTTTAATCCCAGCACTTGGGAGGCAGAGGCAGGCAGATTAATGAGTTCAAGGCCAGCCTGGTCTACAGAGTGAGTTCCAGGACAGCCAGGGCTATACAGAGAAACCCTGTCTTGAAAAACAAAAAACAAAACAAAACAACAACAACAAACAAAAACAAAAAAACCCAAAATGTGAAATTCCACAGTACTTTATAGAATAGTGTAACCTACTTAAACACAAAGAGCCTTATCACACAGGAAATAAATATCTACACTCTGATGCCGACCAATAGAGGTTTTAAAGTCATAATTCTTTATGCTACTTGTTCAGAATATCAGTTGGTTAATATCCTTTATTTCTTGAAAGTCAGGCATGGTGGCACACGCCTTTGATCCCAGCAAAGGGGCAGGCAGATCTCTGTGTGTTCAAGGCCAGCCTGATCTATGTAGCAAGCTCCAGGCTAGCCAGAGCTACGTAATGAGACCCTGTATCAAAAACAAAAGAGATGAAAAGAGACTAAAGCTTGATTTGACCTTTGTGGAATTCACAAACATGTTCTGCATTAGATACACATACAAGGATAGGAGATAACTTACATGTTCCATTTGGAGAGCATGTAAGTTATAAGCAAATACTATTTAGATCATTGGTTCAAAACTAATATTACACATTTTGGAATTTCCTATTTATTTAGTGGCTATTATAAAAAGATTCTAGTTTTTTCATTAATTTTTAAACAATGAAGTCACGGATAGAATCCAGTATATAGAACAGATTGAAATACTTGGTGGGGAAGACCTAGAACATCCCTGTGATGTGTCCTCTGGGAAAATCTGAAAACCACCGCATTAGAATCTATCCAGTGTGGACAGAATACATTATAGACAATTACTTCCACTTCTGAAAGCTTTCCTAACCTGACTACATGTTAAAATTCTTTTACAGTTGTAGAAATATACGATGCTTAGGCCACACTGCCCGCATTTCCACCTTCCTTCTCTCTTCCCTTCCCCCACATAATCTCTGTTCTGCTTCCCTATTATATATGGTCTCTACGTTACCTTATATAGTACAAGGAATATCCGATAGATAGATAGATAGATAGATAGATAGATAGATAGATAGATATCCACACACGAGGAAATATGAAATCATGCAACTAGTAAGCTCATTTCGATCTTTATTCTCTTGGTCTTTGAAACAAGGTGTATGCTTTATAATTCAACTTCAAAGGCTTTGTACTTGCATAGATGAATGTCCACAGTTGGGGCTGGGAATTATTTATTTTGAAATAAGTACTCCAGAATGAATAGTGCCATAAAGACAGTCCAGAAGCTAGAGAGATGGCTCAGTGGTTAAAAGTGGGTGCTGCTCTTGCAGATGACCAGTATTCAGTTCCTAGAGCCCACACAGGGTGACTTATGACTGCCTGTAACCCCAGATCCAGGCGATCCGACGCCCTCTTCTGGCCCCCACAGGCACTGCACACACATACATTTACCCCCTTCCTGACAGACATTTATATGCACAGTTAAAAAAAAGAAAAAAAAATTTTTTTTAAGTTCCAGTATAAAAATCTTATAGAAATATTTCTTGGTTCCCACTATTAAAATGAAAAGAGCTAAACCATATAAGGTTAGTGCAGCAAATGTCTTACTTTCTTAAGACCTAGTCAAGAGAAGTAAATCCACATTAGCGTGGTGCAGTGTGGAACAGGGGAAGAGTACAGGAGCTATGGCTGGAGAGAATTTACGATGCTTGTCTGAGTGTCAACATGGCTGACCTCACGGGGGTAGGGGGAAGAAAATAAAAATAGCACTATCTTTATTTTCTAAAAATAGTGCTATCTATTCCTTCTTAAGAGTTTAAATACTAATTACTAAAGACAGTATTTATTGCAAGGGGGGAAAACCAAGTTTTTATGCAAGAATATCAATACCATCAGCCAATCCTGAAATTCACTCAAAAGCATTTTACTCATAAATCAATCTGGTCGAATTCTAGTCAGCTTTTGTTTCAGGCATTTTCATTAGATAGTTCATACTTACAAAGTTTCACTAGTCTGGCTGAAGAGCACAACTCCATATTCTCTCTCTTGGTCATACTTCAACGTGTCCTGTTTTACATACGCATCTGTGTGTCTTGGTCTGTTGGCAGAGGAACTAAAGAGCTACGGGATCCAAGACGTATTTGTTTTCTGCACCAGAGGGGAACTGTCAAAATATAGAGTCCCAAACCTTCTGGACCTCTACCAACAATATGGAATTGTCACCCATCATCATCCGATCCCAGATGGAGGGACTCCCGACATTGGCAGCTGCTGGGAAATCATGGAGGAGCTAGCCACCTGCCTCAAAAACAACCGGAAAACCCTGATACAGTACGTTCTTCCCCAGATCCCACATAAACAAGATGCCAGTCCAAGTGACTCCTTGAGCTGCTCAGCTTGACCTCCCTCCTCTGCTGTCAGGACTAGAGCTAATGCATGGGAAGTACAAGGCGGCCTGGAGAGAGGACGCACTCAGGCACTTCCTGTTACCTCACTTCAGGGGTACTGCCAGCGAGCAGTTGTTTTAGAGAGTGAGAGTAGCACTGTCCTTTCCTAAAGCGTGTGGCATTGTCCTTCCTCTGCCATGTCTCCTAACTCGTCATCTCAGCCTGTCAGTTGTTTTCAGTAGCAAGGAAGTCACTTGCTTGTCTTTCAAAGTTCACCAAAAAATAAAAAAAAAAATTCCCTCACCAGTAAGCGGACTTTTAAAATCAGACTTCAGTGGGCTGAGGAGATAATCAGTTAGCAAAGTGCTTGCCACTCAAGTGTGGAGGTTGACCCCCAGCACCTCTGAAAAAGCCTGGCATGGTGGAGTCCCATAAAAAAAACAGCACACTCATCATGAGTAACGCAAAGGCAAAATTTCAGAATATACAACTGTGTTTAATTTCTTTGTAAGTATATGCAAAATAGCATCAGATACAGCCACTAAAAAATATGAATGTGTAGGCCCACTTTTCAAACAGATTCTAAACTTGTTTTTCAAAGATCCTAAAGCAACTTGTATCTTTGCAGATATCAAAGTAGTTGAGTTTAGTGAGGCTCAGCAAATTCTTCCCCAGCAGGTTCCAGCAGCCAAAATCCCCACCTGATGCTTAAAGGGAAAAGCTAGGTGGATGGGTGATCCTGCATTGGGAGAATGCTTCAGGGTCCCCTAAGCTAAAGGCATCTGATGGCTCGGCTTTTCCTTACTTCCCTGCAATATAATTTTGAGGACCTCTGAAGGTGACTTAAAGGAATGTTTTCCAGCTTTGATAGCTGATCGTTGTTTTCCTGGAAGGCGTAGTTTTGCAGAACTCTTGACCTCTTCACAGTGCTAGGTCATGTCCACGAGCATTCGGAGGTTTCTCGCTCTCTCCAGCCTGTGTTCTACGCCCTTTGTAAACACTGCCTCCTGCAACCCTCACTCTGATCTAGGTTCTATTAGTAACAAGATAAAAGGTAAGAAAGCAAGCTCGCGGACCTTGGCCAGTGTCAGGATTTGAGCCTCTCTTTGGTCTTCTGTGACTTGAATTATTGTGTGGTTGGCGCTTGCTCCAGAACCACTCAGATTTTACCAAAAAATACAGATAGTCTTGATTCCTACTTATTTTCATGCTCCACTTCTCAGATATAGGGGTTGGGTTCAGCAGTCACTAAGGTGGCCTTCTTTGACCCTTAGAGGAATTCAGAATCCCTCCCAACATGAACAAGCATGCACGGCTTCCAGTGATTAACTCACAGTGCTAATCTGAGTGCAGGATGCTCAGAGGTACCTGGAGCTGGAGAGGTAGACAGTAGGCAGAGACAGTAAATCTTGAGTTGTAACTTTGGAGAAAATGAAAATAGACAAACTTTAAAACTCTCTTTTCCTTTCAGCTGTTATGGAGGACTTGGAAGATCTTGTCTTGGTAAGAAATATATTTTTATTAACTGTTTAACTTCAAAGTAGGCAAACTCCTGTTTGGAGACCTTACCTCACCTTATATTTAAAGGAGAGAAAGCACAATGTAAGTTTACCAAACCCCAAAGAAGAAACAATAGCAACAAAGTATAGTTATTTACTGTGTAGTAATTTTAAAGTGTGCTGCCAAAAAAAAATCCAAGAAATGCTTCACTGTCGTAATTATTATTATACAACAGGATAAATGACATAACAACCTTGTAAAAGAAAGAATATTGTCAAAATGAAAGACGGTCCATAGAATGGGAAAAGAAAAATTTCACACTATGTATTTGATAAGGGAATATACAACTCAGTATACCCAGACCAATGTGGCAATTTAAACAGTGAGCACAGGATCTGAGTAAACATGTCATCAAAATACACAAGCAGAAAGCACAGAAAACGATGCCCAGCGAGGTCAGCCTACAGGGTGGCTGTGGTGTGTAAAACTGGCAAGAATCAGTGAGCACTCAGAGAACCAAGCCCCCTGTGCTCCTGCTGGGCACGTAAGACAGCGCAACTGCTCTGCAAAACTATTCTTTTCCTCAGCCCCAGAACAGTTACCATGACTCGAAACTCCACTACACAGGAGAAATAGAGCACACATTTACACAGAAACGTGTGAGCCAATGTTTCTAGCAGCTGTGCAGTTAGCATGAGCTACGTTAAACTCCTAAGATCAGGTTAACCTTCAAGAGTGCAGGATAAAGGGTCCATGTGCTCACAACGAACATACTTTGCTGCAACGGAAGTCTGACTGACTATCAAGTCTGCAACAAAATCAGTTTCTTAATAGTCCATTATTTTTCTGTCATGTTCTCAGTAGCTGCTTGTCTCCTCCAATACTTGTCTGACTCAATTTCACCACAGCAAGCCATAGACAGCCTTCGAGATGTCAGGGGATCTGGGGCGATACAGACCATCAAGGTAAGCATGGGGCTATTCTGTTTGCTGTATTTGTGGCCTCTTTCAAATACAATGTAGGAGATGCTAGAGAGCCATGAGCTCAATTCCAAAGCCATGCTGCGTGCACGTACATGCACGCTCATGCTCATGTGCGAGAGAGCACAGAGGTTTATCTTTTCCACTCACATTTAAATACAACCCAGGTATCTGCACAAGCCACTGAATTTTGAACAAAACAACAAAGATGATAAAGTCTGCACTTTTCTCTGAGGGATCTGTGATTGTTCTGCCTCTGCCCAGTCAGTGCCTGTGCTGATGCTCCTTCAGTCAGGAGATGGCCACTATAAACATTTTCTTGGGTAGACTTGTATCCCAAGCACTTTATAGATCCTACTGTGCCATGAACTGTTGATGAATGAAAACAGCACAGCAACACTTTATTGCCACGGATAATGGATACCTTCCATTCTCCTAAACACTTGAGAAACAAGGCAGCAGTAACACCCAGGTTGTGACAAATGATACCAAAGACCACTGATGGCACCGCACCCCCTGTGCAAGTCTCTAAAGTTCATTTGTCTTACTGTGCCAGGTACTCTGTCTCAGCTTTAGGTTGTCATCAGAGTGGGTACTCAGGAACCCTCACCCTTGGCTGCCTGTGTCTGAGTCGGCCTCCCTGGGGTTAGGGGTCTAGTCCAGCATCAAGTACAGAAACTTACCATACTCATTGACCCTCACCAGTCAAGCACCCTGCCTCTCAAGGTTTAAACAGCCATTCACAAAATAAACCTTCCAGGACACACTTCTCTACACAGGTTCTGAAACTAAGCTCCCTTTATTCTGTTACCATCCGATGCTTCCAATTTAGGACGTTCCACTTTCCTCTTTCAAACAAAATCCAGTCAGATATGTAAGAAGTATACATGTGTCACGTCTTCCATGTCACCGAGAATGAAGGCCACACTAACATGGGTGTTGGCCCATCACCTGGGTATTTTGTGGCTAATGGACCCTCACCACCTCTCCCAAGGAAAGCTAGCCATGCAGTTCATTATCAGGAATGATGGCTGTCAGCTATATTTTGGAAAGATGTTTAGACTTCAATAAATTGCTGAAAGCACTTACTTAGCATATATATAATGTTTGTTTTTTTAAATTTTTTATTTATGAAAATTATTCCAAATGGACTGTCATCAAAAGCACCAGTCGCTCTTAGACTATGTCCCTATCATTATGGAGAACGCCCTCTTCCATATTCAGTAGGGAAAAAACCCCAGCAAAAAGGTAGGCCCTTCCACACTGGACAGAAGATTCACTTTGAATCTTCGGTCTCAGCAGCAAAGGAAGGAGTCTACAGAATCCTGCCCCTCCCACCTCCTGCCTCAGCCAGCATCTCCTCCCCTTCCCAAGTCCTAGTAAAGGCTCGGAAGCATTTGTTTCTTAGCTAAGTACGGAGTCTACTCTGGTCCTGATTTTCTGCAGTGTATTTCAACGTGTCTTTACTCTTTTCCAGCAATATAACTATCTTCATGAATTCCGGGATAAATTAGCTGCATATCTATCATCAAGAGATTCACTCTCAAGATCTGTGTCCAGATAATGAAGATCCCAAATACACGACACATTGAAGTTTGCAAGTTCTCCGGCATAATTTGTATTGGGGCAAGCTAGGAGTGCTACCACCATCCTGAACATAAATGTGACATACAGAGCCCCCTAAGTCTGAGTCATGAATTCATTATTGTATCACAGCAGAGGGCAGCAGAGCTGGTACACAGCTGTCCTTCTAGACATACACTAGCTGTTCTGTCTTACCTAGAGACCATGCCAGGGAAAAGAAGATGAAAAATACTGAGGTATCATCGCTTACCACACTTTGGCCTCATTTGACTATCACTTCTAGGCATGTGACACAATAATGAGAATGATTTTGGGTTGGGCAGTGGTAGCATATACCATTAGTCCCAGGACTCTGGAGAGGCAGGTGGATCTCTGAGTTCAAGGCCAGTCTGGTCTACAGCTCAAGTTCCAGAATAGTCACAACGCTATACAGACAAATACTGTCTAGAAAAAAGAATGAATTTTCTGTAAGCACACTCATCCTTAACTTTAATGTGCATATACCTATGTGAGCACAATCAGGACACAGTCATGTGGAGGTCAGAAGACGATGTGCAGAAGTCAGTTCTCTACTTTCACCACATGGGTTCCAGGATTAAACTCAAGCCATTAGGCTTGCTGGCAAGTGCTTTTATTCACCGAGCCTTCTCACAAACACACCCTACTTCCTACTTTTAAGTAACTCTTACCCTCTCTCCCCTGAAAGGGACTGTGGGTTTTAGAGTCAGCTCCCTCCCAGAGCACCAACATACCCCACCACCAAGGAGACAATGTATTGTTTCTATGCACAACAAATAGATTTTTTTATTTTACTGTATGTATGTTTGTTTTTTAAGACAGGTCCTTACTACATAGACCAAGTTAGTCCTGAACTCACATAGATCCATCTGGCTCTGCCTCCCAAGTGTTGAGATTAAAGGTGCACGCTGCCATGCCCAGCCAGCTTCTAGAATTTAAGATTCTTAGGAGAATACTAAGAAGGTAGGAGAATCACACACCACTAGTGTCTAATGTTTAATCCAGGGACTTAGGACAATCTCAAACGTTTGGAGGCTTGGTTTTGTCTGATTGTCAAGTACAGGCTACAATTATAGACTGGCCTTCACAATTCTGGTATTACAATCAATTTTCAAATCACAGTACCTGTTAAGTTTTAGTCACTGAAATTGCCATTAGCAAATCTCGTTGGGTGAGCATGTATATGGTTCTACATGGGAACCAGAGGTTCCTTAAGATCTGTGCTTGTGAGACAAGGTCGCTCATTGGCTAGAGCTTGCCAAGTAAGCTAGACTGTCCATGAGCCCCAGGACTCCCCTGGCTCCACCTCCCCAGCACTGGGATTACAAATATACATTAGACTTTTATGTGGGTATTAGGACCAAATACACGTTCTCATGCTAACAGGGCAAGCACTCTACCGACAGGACTACCTCCACACCAGCAAATCCCAGTCATTCCCTACCAACAGGACTACCTCCACACCAGCAAATCCCAGTCACTTCCTTCCAGTAGAAAGCTTTTTCATGAGTGCTTAATGGAGGAAAAACAGTTCATACTCAAATCAGCTGGGTTTTCTTTTCTTTCTTTTTTTTTGGGGGGGGGGGGGTTTCGAGACAGGGTTTCTCTGTACAGCCCTGGCTGTCCTGGAACTCACTCTGTAGACCAGGCTGGCCTTGAACGCAGAAATCCGCCTGCCTCTTCCTCCCAAGTACTGGGATTAAAGGCGTGTGCCACCACCAGCAATCAGCTGGGTTTTCAAAGTGTGTACCTCTAAGTTCCCATTGCAAGTGTCTGTTAATTTGCTACAGTGGAAATGCTTGACTAACATTTTAAAGTCAAGCATACAGGAAAACCTTTAATTATTAGCAACAGGGAACTATGGGTATTAGTCCTGAAGTACACTTGTGTATTGAAGTTTAAGGGATGTTTGCATTTAAGGAAAGTGTTCTCTCTGTCCAATCTAAATGATACACCTGAAAGCAATGCAGGCAGAGAAGGCAGACAACATGGGGACCTGGTCTTGTGCACATCAATGCTAGCTGCATTTGAAATCAGCACACAGACAACACGGACTCAACCACCAGCCAGCAACTACACAGGGAGAGCCTGAGACAGGAGGAGTAGGGCAGGGCTAAGTGGGGAGTTTTCTTCAGACAGTGGTACTGCACCAACAAGCTTAGGTTTTAACAAACCATGAACTACATAGCTAACTATTTCATGATTTTTCTGTTTCTCTTAAGTCATCGATCCACTTAAGAAACTCTCATTGCCAGAATACATAAGCACAATCAAACAAATCTGTAGAGTGGCACTGACATCTGAGAGATGGCCATTCTTCTGCATGTCTTCAACAATGTGTCTCAAGAAAATGAACACAGAACCCTCACACTACCTCAGACCCACTGCCTTGTAGCTAATATTACTTTCCGAAGTAAATGGAATAAGCAGCTGTTATACACTCCTTTCGGACACTAGGTGGAGATACCTGAATTTTAGTCAAAGTAAACGGCTATAAGAAATCCAGTCAATAAATCCAGCAACAGAGCATCTTTCTCTCTAGGCATCACTCTGGAAGACTGTTCAAAACCATGTCCTACGTTACACTACTAATTGACACTTTTTAACTGCTGGTCTGCTTGCAAATCAATTGGTTGGAGTAAAAGAGCTTAAAGTCACTTAAGACTAACAGTACTATGTTATTCCAGTGAGGATAAACATTTATGAACAAGGCTAGTCAGAAGAGCAATAATTTTCATTCCTCTCTAAAATATTTTTCTTATGTAAATGTCTGGCTTGCTACTGACTTAATTACTGAATTGTACATCTGTATATACGAATGACAAAAAATCTAATGTTCATAATGTTTAGGACAGAGCATTTGAATGGGCTGGATAAAGTGCTACAGTCACACCTACAATGTGAGCTTACCCTGCAGGAGAAGATACACAGGTCATCAGGTGCTCGCAGTAATTATAGTCTAGGAACGCTATTAAAAAGTACATGTGCCGCCAGCAGTGGTGGCGCACGCCTTTAATCCCAGCACTTGGGAGGCAGAGGCAGGCGGATTTCTGAGTTTGAGGCCAGCCTGATCTACAGAGTGAGTTCCAGGACAGCCAGGGCTATACAGAGAAAGCCTGTCTCGAAAAACCAAAAAAAAAAAAAAAGTACATATGCCAGCCAATGGTGGAACTAGCCTTTAATCTCAGCACTTGGGGGTGTGGGGGGAGGCAGAGGCAGGCAAATCTCAGAGTTTGAGGCCAGCCTGGTAGCCAGGGCTACACAAAGAAACGCTGTCTTTAGTCTTTAGGAAAAAGAAGGAAAGATAAGAAATCTACTTCCAGAAAACACCGGGAAGGCAAGTGAGAGCACCCAAGCACTTGGCACTTCTAATCACAACCACGCTGGACGCTAAAGCCCACGAGAATCACAATGAATGAATCTCACTGTTCTCTAACAATCATCTGGAAATGCATCTAATTCTGGGGGAAAAGAAACAATAAAGTCTCAACTAATCATAAAGAAGATACAAAACGAGAAAATTTCTTAAAAGTTATAAAGTGTCTGTCGAGAGAGCACTTAGACAAGAATAGTACTATGAAATCCTAGGATCTCTGCATGTTAACCTTGGCCAGGTCTCTCATGGTCAGTAGTCCTGATGAACAAGAGAGGAAAATGAGGAGCAGCCCTGCTGTAATTTTAGGGCTTAGAAACAAAGTGGCTGGTTGTGCCACACTGTAAGCATAAGTCTTCAGTGTCCAGTATTCAGTGTCCGCTAACTGCACAAAGGTGTCCAGGAGGGCTGCAGACTACACGTTAATGTCTGCTTTCTCTGTGAAATGGCCTGACCCTCCTCACTCGAGCTCCTCAGCCCCTCTTCCACATCTCCACACTAGCACCTGATCTCCAGATGGTGGCATCTCTCCCCAGGCTGGGGAAGGGTAATTTCACTAAAGACCTCCTTGGAGTAAACAGCAGCACACATCCACACACACCCTGATCATTAGGGAACCTCTACAAATTAGCTGTCTTTTATCATTTGCTGAAGAAACTTGTAAACTATTTACAGTCCGTTCAGTTGCCTTCACCCTCATTCTAAGACTGCTTGTGAAAACATGCAAGCAAATGTGTGCCTCACAAGCAGCAGCCAAAGCTCAGATGCAGGGTGCGGCTTCAAGCTGACCTCTAAGCCAGCTGCTTCAGAACACAAACCACAGCACTTAAGGCGGCACACGTACCAGGAACTTTGGAATCAGTGAGAGGATGATGGAGCTGTGCTGGCAGGGGTGAGAATTTTATCAAATTATAACAGCGATGGCCTGGGCATTCAAACCTCTTCAATATTACATTTAAGAAAATAGACAGTAATTTACTTCTAAAAATGACAATATTGTGTGTTTTATATGACGGATTGAGAGGGTCTGAGAAATAGCTGTTTCAAACAATGCACGGCAAAGCATCTTCATTTCAGAGTTTTATTGTGCTGCACTGAAGGAACAGCGGGGTGATTACACAGTTCTCTCATTCGTTTTTGAAAATCTAAAGTACTTGCAAATTCTTAATACCGTGACCACTGGATTAGAACAGTAAGCATTAATATAACCAATTTCTCAGTAAATAATGTCTTACAAATAAAAACCCATTTGGAGTAGTTTAAGTGCATTCTTTACAGGTAATTCAGCATGTTTCTACCACTTAGGCTTAAGAATTAAAGCAAGTGTATTACTCTGATGGGAATGAGGGAGCCCCCTCTCATGCAATACACAGGGATAATATTCAAGTCGACAGGGAGCGAGACCCCACTCTTATTACTGTTGTGTCCATATGTAATCATCCACAGTGATAAGTGGGGAACCTACCATGTTCCCACGAGTCAGATATACACTTTCAGTTCACCAGAAGCACCTCATATCTACAGCTAATTTATATTTAGATGGCATTTCAAAAAAACCAAAATGAGCCCAACAAGTCCTCCAAACAAAGCTCCCAGCAGACTGAGGGAGGTCAGTAATTAATGCAAACACTCGGAGGGCCATGGCTGTTCCTTAAGAGTGCACGTTCAACCTGTCAACACCAGAGGTAATCATTTTATATTAATTTATACATAATTCCATTTAAATTCTTTATCCAAGTAGAACATATGAAAACAGTCTTTCCACAAGCAAAAAATGTGGAAACATTTAAAAAAGAAGTCATTTTTTAAAGTAACTGATCAGATTCCATAGGCTACTCTTGGAAACAGGACCTTGCTGGATGGAATCCCGTCACTGGTGGCGTTTTGCATGCACTTAACTGGACCGATTCTTCTGTGTAGTTCTAAGAGCTCACCAAAACATAGATCATGCTGAAAGGAAGAGAGAAGCTGTTAATTCAAATACTCCTCATTACAAGTCAGCCCTCATACAGCCGCTTTACACAGCCAGCTCACATGTGGTATCAGCATTCCAGAAGGACCACTTACACGTTGACAGTGTGACTTTAACTAGCATGGATGGCTGCCTGTTGCCCCTATTTCTTTCCCAGTTTTAGCCAGCACAATAGTGCAGCTGAACACTCAGTGAGAACAGAGCTCACAGAAGCAATCCAAACACCACTCGGGAGCAGCACCTAATCACGGGAGGGAGCATCTCTGGAGATGCAGTCCCTGCCACAGTTGTTAGGTCCTTCATGGGTATGATGTCACTCAGCTCTCCAAGCAGCCTCAGGAGGCCGGTGCTGTCACTGGTCCCATTTTATGCAAGTGAATGGTCAAAGGAGGTCACATTCATATCCTACTAAACGGCTCTAGGCAACAGAAATGGAGACAGTGAAGGTGTACAACCCCCCCG
Source organism: Rhynchomys soricoides (assembly GCA_019843965.1). NCBI lineage: Eukaryota > Metazoa > Chordata > Mammalia > Rodentia > Muridae > Rhynchomys > Rhynchomys soricoides. The sequence continues at coordinate 1,728,481 of JADRCH010000103.1, forward strand.
AGGGGCAGTAAATATATGATTTAGGCTCACAAAGTATCAAGGGCCATTCTGTATCAACAGTGACATTACAAAGGCACTGGGAAGGGCCAGGAGAGAGGAAATGTGACCAAAACATAGTGCATGAAATTCTCAGAAAATTAAAAAAAAAAATGTAAAAAGAAAGAGGCACCGTGGATGGTGCAAAGTGCACATGTTATCTCTAAACAAAGCCAGAGCTGAGCACATGTGGGCATGTGGACAACTTTAAAACAAGAAAAGCCTTCTGCCTTCATGTTGTGGTGAACATTCCCCACAAATGTGCATCTCCAATGCAACTATTTACTCAGGTTTGCTCTTTCAGAAGTATATTTTAAATGCTTATTAAATCCCAGCAGTATCTAGAACTTAGCTAAAAAAAACTTAAGAACATGAAACTCAGGAAGAAATTGAAAAACAGGTAGAATTTCACCATTCAAAATCTAGTCACAGCTGGAGGTAGAACAGCCTTAAAAGTGAGCATCACAACCAAAAAGACAGGACCTATTAGCTATACTTCATCTCTGGGTGCACATAAGAAAACCTCACAACATAGACTTCGTCTGTCCTTGTCTACCATGGAAAGCAGGATGATAGAGACAAATGTGAATAGAAGCATAACAGATAATACATGTAAATTAATAGAAGCTTAATTATTTCAACTTAAAATAGCTAACTTTTAATATTTTTATTATTGTATGTGACCGGGTGTTTTGCCTGCATGTTTGTCTGTGCACCACATGTGTATAGTATCCTCAAAGGCCAGAAGAAGGCATTGAATCCCCTGGAACTGGAGTTACAGATAGCTATGAACCTCCATATGGGTGCTGAGAACCAAGCAGGTCCTCGGGAAGCAGCTGCCAGGATCTTAACTGCTGAGCCATCTCTCCTGCCCCAATATAACTAAATTTGTAAAAAATACCTTGAAAATTAAAACGAGAAACCTCTGCAGTACACGTACACAGTTTAAAGAAAGCGTCTCGCTGCACTTTACAGGGCCCCATTCTGGTCTGGTGGCGTTTTGATTTGTTTGACATAGAGTGCTCCGAAGCAAAAGAAGAAAAAAGTACAGAACTGTCCCGGGCTGACTGCAACTCCTGGCCTTCCTGACTCAACCTGAGCAATCCTTTTCTAGCTCATGCACGCTATCTGAATACTTTTCCATGGCTGTTCCTCAGACAGGGTCACTGTGTAAGCCTCACAAAGTCTCCTGGTGTGACAGGTATGGCCATGTGACCATGCCTGGCACATCTGGTTTTATTTGCTGTACCTACAACATTGGTTCACAACTACTGCAGTTGTGCCACACATGGCATTTGGAAACACCCACAAACATCTATGGTTGTCTTGACTGGGAAGGTTTGGGGGTGCCACTAGAAACTTGTGGGTAAAGGTCAGAGGTGCTGCTGAACACCACAACCTAGAAAAGTATCCCACAAGAAAAGAATGGTCCAGTCCAGGGCACCTACGGTACAGAAGCTGAGAAACCCTGAAGAAGGGAAATAAATGAGACCAGCACCCTGTGACCCAGGGCTGCCTCGTTCATCTCATTCAGATCAAGCAAGTCAGAAAATCAAGGGCAGGACACAGTTTATAGAAACGATACGGTGAACAGTTGAACACTATCGAAAGATGATAAAGCCATTTAAAGTATATCTAAATATTAACTCCAAATATGATATGCAATATATGTTTACAAACCAGCAACCCATCCTCTCAATCCCATTACATCATGGAAACGGATTATTCTTTACCAACAGTGTGTCTGTAAGGAGGAACCAGTACCCTGACCCACTTCCTGCCATTGGCTTCCTGCTGCTTGGTGGCCATGTATATGCCCGTATGGGGGCCTGCTGGCATCCTGCCATTACTTCCCCCATTTAAGACACCAAGTCACTCTGCAAGGTGCTCAGGTCTGCACACGGTTAGGCACAGAGCCTAATCACACCGTCACTTCACATTTCAAACTTACCCGTATAGGTAGTAAAAAAACGCTAGAAGGTAAAAAGCTAGTTTGCACCATCCTTCCTTCTGACAGTAGGCTAAAATGTCTGCATTCATGATGGTCGTCGGGTCATAGAGGCCGGGGCCGCTCATTACCGGTCTACTCATATACCTGAAACAGACATGACTGTTAGCATATGGGAAGGGGAATGGCCTTCGGGTGGGGAGGGCTCTTTCTTCTCCAGCATTTTCTACAGGGACCAGTGCTCCAGACACAGGGCAGACACAGGGCACATCTTTGCTTGCAGATGCAATTTCTTACTTTTACCATCTTAGTCTTAAAACTAAAGACCATCAGAATGGGACGGCCATACAGATCACATATGGTCTCTTAGATTTCAGTAATCCAGTAAAAACAGGAACAACTGTAAAAGAGAACTCAGTGTTTTCTTTCTTGCTTCCTTCCTTTCAGATTTACTTTTATGTGTATGAGTGTGTTGCCTGCACGTATGCATGTGCGTCATGTGCATGCAGTGCCCACAGAGGCCAGAAGAGGGCATCAGATCCTCTGAAACTAGAGTTACAGACAGTTGTAAGCCACCATGTGGGTGCTAGGAACTGAACCCAGGTCTTCTAGAAAAACAACTGGTGCTCTTAACGCTGAGCCATTTCTCCAGCCCGAGGTGTTTTAACATCTTATCTCAGCATGACCTTACACGCCCAGAAGCAGCAGATCCTTCGCCCAGAGCCCCCAAGTGTTCCACCCTTCACCTGCTTTGTATGCCTTCCCTTTTTACCATGAGGACAGTTTTTCTGAAAAGGTTCATTCGGTTACAGACATAATAGCACTTTACACCAAAACAGTCTTTAACATATTTCCTAAAAGACAGAAATACCAGATTCTGATGTGCCCGTTTAAAACAAAGCTTTCCACTTATGGGGAGTGAGAGAAAAACTCTATGTGGATCAGACACTAACTATATGTAATCTGGTTCTCATCTATAAAACAGCTAAATGCTTTAAAAATTATAAAGTAAGCATGAAAAAGACACACATGGTACATCTTGATCTATATGAAGTTTAAAATGGGCAAAAGGCCTAGTGGGGTAACGACTTGATACTGGGCTCAGAAAATGTTCTGAGGGCTAGAATCAGTGTGGATTTACATGTACATGTGTGAATGAAAATTCACTTGGATGTAAATTCACTCGGCAGTACACATCAGACTTGTGTCTAAGGTCAGTCCTGCAAGGGCACTGAGAGTTCCATGCTGACCTGAGCTGAGTCAATGCTAAATAACTTTCAACCTTCATGTAGACACACAGTATCAACGATGACTGTATCAACCACAGCAAAATTAAAATATAACTAAGGAGATATTTCAAGTGTATTTAAATATTACCTCCAAATATGGTATGCCAAAAGTGGCATATTGAGGCCCAGTGTAAGCCACTCTGCTGCGCAGAGAAACATGACACAGAAGAAAGCATGGATGAGGTACTCTGGAAGCACAAGCTGGAAGGAAACACAGGCTGTTATCACAGTGCTCAGCGGGACAGCTGCTCATTGGCAAACCAAGTGGCACTCGCATTTCCATGTAAAAGCATCACTGTTTTCTTAAAATCAGAAATCAAAGATGCTACTGAGTGTTATCTCCATATTTGGCTTTTTACCAAAAATATGATTATAAGCAAACTGGCCAGAGGATAGGAAGCTTTCACTAGAAAAGTAAGACAAGAAATTTAAAACTCAAATTCTTAGAGCAGCAAATTAAATTGCGATTACCATCCAGATTATTCAATTACTTGTAGGTAAAGTAGAATGCTTTTGTTTCCACTCAGTAATAATAACTCAAAAATGAAATAACCTAAGCACATGCAACATGATAAAAAAAATCCATAAAACAATCTCCCATTTATAAGTTCATGTGTTTTTAAGCCTTTAACAAAACTAAGAATGCTACATGTACAATATTTAGCAAGTCACATCACTTTCCCACAAGTTGTTCAATGGAAAGCCAACCAGCCAACATCTCAGCACAGCTGGGGAGGACACTGAGGCACACAATGCGAGAGACGCGCTTTCTGCAATGTAGGAGGGAAAAGTCACAACTCATAACCGTGAAAGGAATTGCCAGGTTCCAGAGTTCCCATTATTACACTGCCTTTGGGTTCCCCTATGCCTGCCTATCCACAAAATGCTACATGGCAGAAACCAGCAGAACCTCAAAACTCAAAAGAAAACAAGCCTTGTCATAAGTAGTGAGGAATTAATTAATTCAAACAGCATGCATGCGTTTATAAGATGAAGATTTAATGACTTGTTTTAAATCATTTTTTTTATCCCACATGTCTCAGTCTAGTCTAATGAGTTGTCCAATAAAACATCAAACTGTTTGATGACAATTCTAGCCAAAATCCCCAAGTCACAGATGCAAAATCCAAGGTAGCAACCGGCTGCACAGCAGGTTCAAACAGTGTAATTCAGCTCCTTCCTGAGAGCAGGCCACAGCTGCAGAAGTCGTCAAATCACCTGCATGCCCAAGCCTCTTGGGAAGCTCCCAAACTAGTTCTCCAGTGGAAAGCCACATGGCCAACTAACTTTCCCCAGCTCGAAACCAAACCCACAGTCACACATTCTAGCCAAGCACTCTTCCACTGAACTGATCCCCAGTCCAGTACCAACTTTTTAATGAATATTATTTTAAATAAAATCCTAGTAGAGCCAACTAAGTCACTAGCCAGATATTTTCTACAAATTTAAGCAATATGATAATAATTAAGCTCTACATATGCATATATAAATATATATGATACAGACATGTATGATTTAATTTAAGGTCAAATTTTTAGAAAAGGACATCTTTGAAACTCTAACTAGAACCAGAATAGACCAAGAAAGACACACACCAGACCCCCTGGGACTGCTTTCCTAGCATCAGTTTTAATGACAGGACAAGCCTACCTCAGCTCTAAAGCCTGAGACCTAACTAAATTAACTGTTTTGCAATTGCACTTAGACTGAGGTGAGGGAGAAACCTGAGACTCACACTGCCCCAACGTTTCTAACTTGTCCTTCCCAGAGCGCCACAGGCCCGCAGCTTCTACCCCTGCCACTCCTCAAAAATGCCCAGAAACATTCACTATGTGCTTCTCGCCAAGATCAGAGCTTTGCTTTTTTTGTTTTGTTTGTTTGTTTGTTTTCAGAGACAGGGTAGCCTTGGCTGTTGGCTGTCCTAAGAGCTTTGCTCTGTTGGTGACAAAGCTAGCCTTGAACTCAAAGATATTCACCTGCCTCTGCCTCTCAAGTGCGAGAATTAAAGGCGTGCAATGCCACCACCTGGCTAGAAATCAGAGCTTTTCAATCATTCGATTACCACAAAATTCCATTTACAGCCCAAAGGTCATATAAAGCCCAGTAGCCAGAAAAATACCTCATGCAACACATGGCAGAAATGATTAGTACTGAACCATGAAAAACGTATTCCCTTTTTAAGTTTACATTTTTAAAAGAATACTTGTCTTCCCCCATACTTTGGCAGAACTGTAAAACAAACTTCAATAGGGAAAACTGTCAGATGCACTGCTGTTCAGCCAATCATCGGCACCCTATCCAAATCCAGCTCACAGGGCTGGAACCACGGCCTCCCCTCCTGGAACTGCAGGCCGCTCAAGCACTTGTCTCGTCTCAGTATGAATTTCCTCCCATTAAGAAAAGCCAGAAATCACACACTATCTGCTACAATAAAACACAGTTTAAATGTCCCAAATCAGGCTGTCTAGCTTATAACTATGGTCTCTGCCTTAACCGCTCTGACATTAGCCATGGACAGAGTACCTGGACCTCATAAGAGCAATTCAACCAAGTGTCCTACTCATGAGAATAACTATCCAGGTACCTGAACAAAACACTCCAGGGAAAGCACTTCTGTGCAGAGCCTGGCACCCAGAGAGAGGTCATTTGACTCTAGCTATAACCTCGTCGCTTCAATATCTGATGTAATAAACTGCCAGAGAACACAGAATACTATTAACAACTTGAAAGATCCCAGCTTCCTGACTTCTTGACAGCTGGTTTTAACGACCGAGGCGAAGATGTTCTACAATGCACACCTGTTACTTTCCGATCACAAAGCATCTTCACAGGTTTAACTTCCTACAAGCAGGGAAGCCAGTAAGCAAAAACGTGTGGTTGTTCCTACACAGTCTTACTGTAAAAGGTGCCTCCATTTACCTGGGAAACTAGGATAAAGGAGCAAGCTAGCTTTTAGGGGTTTTTCCAAGTCAGAGCCTGAGGATGCAGCTGCCCTGGTCTGTCTCCTCACTGTCCTGCAGTAGCTTTGAGGGACAGCTGTGCTGCTTTTGCTCTATCACAAGCAACTCTTTAGCTTCTGACCAATCAGGCAAAATCAAACCTACAGACCAGAGAAGAATCTTCCTGCAGATGCCAAATAGGTAATTTACAAATCAACCCAAACCACAATGCAGCCACACATTATCAATAAATCTATCACAGGCCAAGCAAGGTAAGACAGACCTGTTTTAGAAATCTGATGTAGATACAATATACTAGGAATAACTACACAGACACTTGAATACAAACTGCTAGCTACAAAATTCTGGCATCTTGAGACCAAAAGATAGCACCACCACAAACGATTCCGAGATCCAAGCACAGAGCTGAAACAAAGGCTGAGTGAACAGCTAAGTGCGGGAACCCAGTTTCCGCCAGACACACAACCAAAGTTGAAACTAGATATGGCAGCTAAGTCCACACTACAGTCCATGGTCCATGTCACAGGCTGAGAATAATTTCCCCACTATTAATGTCATTTTATATTGACCAACTTTCAAACATTGGGCTAAGTAATTTAATACAGATGTGCCTATGGCTATAACATAAAAAATGCATAAGCATTTAACAGCTTTCCCTACTTGACTGGGCCGGCAAGCAAACATTTGCATAAAATGTGAAGTTTCATGAACTCATAAACCTCAACAGGCATATGAACAAGCACACTGAGCGGAACAATACAGAGACGAATGCCCTAGCCCTCCCCGCCAGATGATGTGGCATTAAAACATTCAACTAAAAAGCAGTACACACCTTCAGTGCAATTTTGACTCTTTTAATCTTTTTGACCTTTTCAACTGTCTTTGGCCGACAATGTAAAAAGCAGATTGGAAGAATGTTAGTATGACAGCTGACAAGATCTCTGGCAGATTAATAACAGAACAGTCAAGTGTGACAGAAAAGAGGACTTTATTCTGCCTACTTCAAAACATTCAGATATACCATGCTACTGAGAAGTTGAAAGCGATGTCATAACTTACAGGATTCAGGGTATTACACTGGTCTATAGGGTTCTTGTAATCGGTCTTCAGCTCGTCAAATGCTATGATCTAAAATAAAATGAGAACAGTTAGCACCACTCACTTTAATAGAAAGCAGCAACAAGCTGCCAACCATCAAAGCATCACCGAATAAACAAAAGTGTAACAACACAGTAACTTGAATGTGCTAAAAAGAACGAGAATCAGATTAAAGACATGAAGACGCGTCATCATGACCACACCACTGCCTACATGATGACTACATCATCTGCACCCACCCTCTGTGACCTTAACTTCAGTTTACCCAATGCTTCCAGGCAGATGGCTTTCTCTCTGTGACATGAGCTTTTCCTAGCTATTTATGCAAGGTTTTCCTCATCCTGAAAACCCTCCTCCTTCACCACTCCTTCTGTAGCTGGTCCCCATTTTCTTTGGGCAGAAATTACTGTATACTTGTCTACATTTCCTCTCTTGTAACCCACCACCAGTACGGCATCTCTCACTCTGAATACTGTATCTGCATGCATGTTTGTCTGCCCCAGTGGAGTGCGGGCCTCAGGGAGAAAGACCACTTGTAATTATCTGCGCAGCCTTCTCCCTTGGCTTAGTAACCTGGGACTCTAGAGTGGACTCAAACAATTCAATTTATGCCAACTACACACATTGATAAAGCTGAGTGTGCCTGTGCTTCTAGGAGAACATAATTTCAAACCTGTGTCTCAATACCTTTACACAGACCTTCAAGGTTAAAATGACCTTTTTTCAAAGGTGGGGATCGGTACCACCTGTGGCATTAACTCAGGTGTCAAGAGTTAAGGCAGAAGGCTTGTGGGGACCCTTCAATTGGTGTCCCCGGCCACCCCTACTTCTCTTGCCTTTAGATGTACTACTACAGCACGCCTCTCTGTCGTGATCAGTAGTTGCCTATTTACAGCTTTTGTGGTGCTCACTTCTCAGTTAAAGTTCTCGGTTTCAGAAAAGCACGGGTCTCTCTTACTCTCTAGAAGCACACAGGATACATACACATCTTCTAACCCTCTGTACTAAAACCTCTAAACAAGAATAGGAGATAAAAATAACTGAATATTAAAATGTGCAGAAAAAGAAATGGAGGGAAATGATACAATTACATTTTAATTTTTAAAATGTAAAAAAAAAAAAAAAAAATTTTACTTGAAAAAAAAACAAAAAAAAATCAAAGAAAGCCCCCTTGCTCAACCAGAGGCTACGCCAGCTGCCAGCACTCCAGTGTCAGTGCCCATAGGAGAACTGAAGCTCTGAGGAAATCCCCAGGGATTCCATCAACAGCAGAAATGGAGCCTCAAACCAGGCGTGGAGTCAGCTAGACAATGCACACCATTCCTTTTCACTTGCCTGAAAATGGCCTTTTACAGCTTACAGCTCACACATGGAGGAGGAGGAGGAGGAGGAGGGAGTGCAGTATAGCACAGGAAAGCCCCCAGTTCCAGGTGACTTTTTAGCATATAAGTCTAGAATTTCTAGGACTGCAAAAGTAAAATCATTTCAAGTTAAAAAGATTAAAAAATGTAATATTCACAGCAGCAAAGATTTTATTCTGTACATTACTATGGCTCAGAGTCTAAAATATTAATGTGCAGCATATTATGGAATGAGAGGGCGGTTTTAAAAATAGAAAAAAACCCACGAGTCTAAAAATTTTAAATGTACAAAACTCAACAAAAAAGATTTCCTTTGTCCCGGATTTCTAACACAATAAATATTAAAAGTATAAAAATGGCCCTGCAGTGGTGGTGCACTTGGGAGGCAGAGGCAGGTAGATTTCTGAGTTCGAGGCCAGCCTGGTCTACAGAGTGAGTTCCAGGACAGCCAGGGCTACACAGAGAGACCCTGTCTCGAAAAACAAACAAACAAAAAAAAAGTATAAATGTGCAGTTTGAAGGAAATAAGCTTTGATCAGTTATAAAGATTAATGGGCAGCTACATCACATAGTGTAGGATACATTCCTAAGTCTACTTTAGTAACAGAAATTCAAGACAAGAATCATAACTGCAATACTTGTATTTAGAAGGTAATTTTGACTCAAATACACAGCAAATTAACATATAGCCATCTTTGAAGGCAGGACTTCATGTAACTCAGAATCAAATGCAGAAGGAATTCAGGACTTCCCGAGATTCTGTCACCATTCCCCAGTGCTAGAATCACATTTACACCCATGCCCAGTTTATGTGGCGGGATTTATGCAGCACTAAGAAGTGTAGGGTTTTGTACATGTTAGGCAGGTACTTTGCCAAGAGAGCACATCCCTAGTTAAAACTAACTTTTAAGATTGAACAGTTTCTTTCCGTTGGTTCCTAGGGATCTTTTCAGCAACAAGATTGCTGAATGGGTTTCTAATAATGTATAACATATATTTATAAGTATTTCCCCAAAGTACAGTAATTACCTGAACTAAACCTAAAAGCTCTCCACTAATCTGTGGTACAACTTTCTTTAAGCCTATAACAGGACTTAAAATTATCTATTTCAACTAGACACATTCCTTTCTAATAAAATTACCCATTTTTTTTTTTTTAAATGCAGGTGTTTCTCAAACCAAAACACAGAATGTGGAAAATGTGGGAAAGTGCGCAGATCTCTTCCATTAATCTCCACCATCCCAGAGGACATTTATAAAAAGAGCAAGTGACTTAAAGTTACATTTACAGATGGAAAGGAGCCAGATACATTAGCCTCATAGGAAACAACGGTGGGGCCAGCTCACATTCCTAAGCTATCTATCTTCCCGATCTTCCACCAAAGAGCAGAAGATGTTCTTCCAATCTTTGGTTACAAGCAGCAGTTATTTCTGACACAGTGAACACCCTACCCCAGCATTCCCCATCCACAGGCAGTCTCTAATCACACCACTTCGCAAGAGGGACCCATGGTATCTATCACTCTACTTCTGAGACTTCTGCAGCCGTTTAATCTGCAGCCGTTTAATCATGCACAGGATGGTGATGAAACTCGACTTGGTAGTATTTACATGAGGTTGAACCCGCCCCATCATTCAAATTATGCCATTATTCCAGAAAGTACTGGGAGTGTAGAAACAAATGAGTTCAACTTTTTGAGAACTGCTGATCTCCAGAGAGCTCTTTCAGTGGTGCTAAGTGGTAAAGACACTCAAACTGTCTCAAATGGAACTGTCATCAGGGACAGAGCACAGTAATAATGTATGTCCACCCTTCAAGGACATATGAGGAGCTGAAGGTTTCTGAGGATTTTCAAAATCAAATTAAAACTCACTCTACTAAATCAAGCAGCCCAGACCACAGAGGTGGCCTGGAAGGCTGTCTCCTGAAAAGCTCTCGCGATCCAAGTATGACTTAAGGGGAAAACTCGGAGACGTGGCCAACGAAGTAATCAATCCAAGCTGCCTCAAAGTTCACCAGGAACTCGTCTCCGAACCACGGTGTTCTACTAGAAAATCGCCCATCGAGTGCTGCAAAGCAGAGTTGGAAATGCAGCTAAAGTAACTTATAACTATCGGATTTTGGCCGCGCTCCGAGGAAGCCTTAAAAGGCAATCGGTAGTTCAAGGATAAAAATTAGGAAAACTTCACGCCGAGAGTCGCCGCTCGGGGAGCACAGGGCATCCTCCCCGATGAAGTACGCGGACAATCCGTCCGCGCGGGCCCGCCGGAGACACGGGGCCGCCCGCCCCGCCCAGCCCTGCTTGCGAATAGCGGAGCGAGGCCTGAGCCCGCAGGCGGCGGCGTGGACACCGGGACCCCGCACGCCAAGCCCTCCGGACCCCTGGCCCGGGAGCGCGCAGCCCCGCGTCCACGGCCCTAGCAGCCCGGCCACGTCCTGGCGCGCGCGGGCAGCTGGGGCGCCGCGCAGCCGCGGGCCCGGAGCTGCAAGAGGCTGCGCCGTCGCTCGCCCTCTTTCCCCCTGCCCCGGCTACTCACGTGCCAGATGGCGAAGAAGATAAGCGCAGCGGTGAGCAGCAGCGCCAGCATATAGCAGAAGGCCGCGAAAGTGAACGCCATGGCCAGGGCCAGGGAGGAGCTGCCGGGCGCGCCGGGGCCAGGGGAGAAAGGCGGCGCACGGCCCTCTGGGTAAAACCATTCACTTCCCCCGGCCTCAGCCTCCACCGCCGCCGCGTCCTCCTCCCGGCGCGCCTGCGCAGAGGGCCGCCTGCGCGAGCGCCCCCTGATGGTCAGAGTTTGCGTGGCCCTTCTGTTGTCCGCACAGTTATTTGTCCTTCATTCTGTAGTTTACTCTTTGAATAGCCATTAAATGAATGTTTAGTTTGTTCCAGAGACAAGTCTTCTGTTTGAAATGCAAAAGTAGATTTTAAAAGTGCCTGTATTGAAAGGATTTAATCTACAGCCAGAAACGAGCGACTAAATAATGCTGTTATAACCCTGTAAACTGGTACCGGTCCATGCTATGAAAGGTCAAAGAAGGGCACCCAGCCCTCCTGGAAGCTAATCTGAGGTTTGTATGATAATTGCAGGAAAAGAGAAAGGAGCGCTGGTAATACAGGAAAATGGCTCGAATGAGCAAAGGGCAGAGGTGGAAAAGGGAAAACGAAAAGGAAAACCTTGTGTCTTGGGTGCAACCAGCAATGGATCTGTTAGGGGAACTTTCATGACAGAGCACTAAGACTTCAACTCACAGACTGCAAAATATGCTCAGTTCAGGAGTTCAGGTTTACACCCAGATCCCGGCTTTTCAAACCTTGTTGCTTATCACAAGATTTCAAAGATTTTGTTTTTCTCACTGCAACCCTGTACCATCATAAAGACCACAAATTAGAAAGGCAGTGGTGGAGAAAGAAACAAAACCAAAGTAAAATTTCTACAAAACAGCACCTGTTTCCTTTTTAATGCTGGCTGCAACCTACAAAACCAGTTCATCACCTACTAGCTGTCGGAGGAAAACTCTTCAAGGCAAGAAAGGCATTATAGATAAATTTGCATTAACATGTGCTCACCAGAGCAAACTGTAGAATGGTTTAGTGGGTTGTGTCCAGTCTGTCTGAGACTTTCTGCAGTGGTAGACATTTGCTTTATTGGAATACATCCAACATAGCAGCCACTGGCTACTTGTAGACACTAAGTGGTTAAGATGGCCAAGAAGATGAACTTTAAATTCTGCATCACTTTAATAGATTAACATTTAAAGTTACATTCATTGTGTGAGCATACACCCACTGGTTTGTGGTGAGTGGAAGAAGCCCTGGGTCAATAAGGTTCTGGGAGAATGTGTGCTGTTGGCATGGGCACTGAAGCCTCAGATCCAATGGAAAATGGAAAATGCCCTTACACCCCAGGTTCAAGGAAATGGCAAAAACCTTCCTCTGGTCTGTGTGGATTTTAATCTCCACCATAGCCCTACCCAAACCCCGCCCTATTCACATCCTGAAGACTGCTCCTTGCAGAGACTGTGCCTACTAAGATTTATTAAATCTGCCTCCTGGTTCAACTGTATGCGGTAACCCCTTCTTCCTGTTCCTGTACGTAATAAACATACCAAGTTTATGGGATGCTGTGCTTTCTCCATCCAAGAGCCCAGCCTACCTGACTCCAATTGTTCCTGTATGTGTATCTGTCTTTTATCCGTTCACTGGACACCCCAGCCATTCCTGGAGGCCGTGCAACCACAAGGCATGGTCAGTAAATAAATTACAAGAATCAGTTCTACCATCCCAGGGATGGAACTCAGAGGATCAGGCTTAGCCCAATGCCTATGCCCACTGAGCCATCTCACCAATCCTCCGCTGAACTTCAAAGAGCTACATGTTGCTAAAGTACTGGATAGTGAAGGTCTGTATTACCAGGATTATATGGCCTGTGAAAATTGTACTTTTCAGGTAGGCAAGAGGTCCACTTCAGTTCTGGGGGAATCTCATGCCCTCTTCTGGCCTCCACGGGTACTGCACACATATAGTACAGGGAGGCAAAACAGCCACACACATAAAAGTACTTTTTAAAAAGTACTTCCTCAGCCACACTAGTCATATTTCTAGCATTCAGTGTCCTCGTATGATTCATACGACTGTGTTCCTGTGCATACAGGACACTTCTATCATCACCAAAAGTTCTACTAGGTAAACCGCGGAGAATACCATGAGAGTCAAGAGCAAATGAAATCAACCATACACAAGGCAGTGAGTAAGGAAAATAGTCAGCCTACTTGATGCTTTCGGGGACCACTATAAACAGTGAACAATCTATGCCTTGTGTCCCAACAGCTCCCAGGATTATCTGGGATTTACATTAACTCTCTCAAAACACAGGAGTGTTTGTAGTACACACCAAGTTCCTGCTTCTCCTTGTATATAGAGATGGAGCTGAATGCTATGGGGAAAAGACTGGCCGACACTCTCTTTTGATCTGTCTCTCCGTTCTCTCTCCTTGGCTCAAAGTGTCTTCCCATCAGTTTGCCTCTGCACCACCCCTTGCGTAGGCCCTCCAACACGTATAGCTAGGCACTAGGACCTAGGAGATAAACCCTACAAGGCATCTAGTCTCAGAAAAGGTCCAAAAGCAGTTCACATACACACCTGAGAAATGTCTCCGCCCAGACTAGGTAACACCGGTGTTAAAGAGTGAAGGGAAGGAAGTACTAAGTGGGTTTAAAGGGCTGTACAAGACCATGGCTGGAACTAGTACTATCTTGCCAAAATCTAGGGAGTCTCTTAGTAGCTCGACTTGGTTTTTCTTTGGCTTTTTTTCCTTTCTCACCTGTCTGCAAGCTGCCACCGGCTGACAACAGGATACACTTCATCCACTGTTCATCCAGGTGAGAAGTGGCATTCTGGTCAGCACGAGTCCAGGCCATACCAAGGAGACAGTCCTTATTTGGCCCGAAGGCTCATTCAGCCACTGCCCAGAGAAGCAGGAGTAGGATGTTTAAAGACTGGGAGGTAACAGAAAAGAGCAAGTCTTGGACCGATCTGAACTCCAGGACTCCTATGGCAGTGGAACAACAGTGGGGGTGTGCCGTCCTGGTTACACAATCCTTTGGGAGGATAGGAACTGCTCCTTGAATAAGGATCCCCCCAGCACAAAGAATATTGTAGGACAACGGTTCCTAATCTCCCATAAGAGCTCTGTGTATCTGGGGTAGTAATCTTTCCTGGAAATTACAAGTAGCTGTGGGTAACACAGGTGAACTGGCTGGTTTTGTGTGTCAACTTGACACAAGCTGGAGTTATCACAGTGAAAAGAGCTTCAGGTGAGGAAATGCCTCCATGAGATCCAGCTGTAAGGCATTTTCTCAATTAGTGATCAAAGGGGGAGGGCCCAGCCCACTGTGGGTGGTGCCATCCCTGGGCTGGTAGTCTTGGGTTCTATAAGAAAGCAAGTTGAGTAAGCCAGTAAGTAACATCCCTCCGTGGCCTCTGCATCAGTTCCTGCTTCCTGACCTGCTTGAGTTCAAATCCTGACTTTCTTTAGTGATGAACAGCAGTGTGGAAGAGTAAGCTGAATAAACCCTTTCCTCCCTAACTTGTTTCTTGATCATGATGTTTGTGCAGGAATAAAAACCCTGACTAAGACAACAGGGATCTACACATATGCCCAAGTCATAAACCTTGGAAAGAATAGCTATGAAATTGGGGGGACCAGGAAGGGTAACGGGTAGTATGGGGTGGTCCCTAATCTACCACTGTTATGGTTTGGACATCAAGTGTCCCCTAAAAGATTTCTGTGTTAAAGGCTTGGCTCCTGATCTAGCAGTGTTCAGAGGTAGGGCTTGGAGGAAAATGATTGTAGCAGTGGATTCCCTTACTAGTGCAGTGGTTTTATTGGGAGTTGGCAAAAGGCAGGAAGCGTGGCTTAGTTAGATGAAGTAGCGTATCGTGGTGTGGAGTGGTTTGAATGAGAATGGCCTGCACAGGCTCATATGTTTGGACGCTTGGTCCCTAGAGTGGAACTGTTCGGTGAAGTTGTGGCACTGGGAGTGGGTTCTGACGTTTCAAACACCTAGTCTCTCTCTGCCTGACTACGACTTGCAGATCAGGTGCAAACTCTCACCTACTGCTCCAGAGTCATGCCTACCTGCCACCACACTCCAAGCCATAAGAGACTAACCCTTTGACACTGTAAATAAGACCCCAACTAAATGGTTTCTTTTATAAGCTGCCTTGTTCATGCTGTCTCCTCACAGCAAGAGAACGGCGTCTAAGCAGGATGTGTCTTGGAAAGACAAACGACCCTTGTGTTCCTGGAGGCCGGAGGGGAATTACTCTAGTCCGCAACCTGGATCTGTCATGATGTTCTTCCAGAAACAACGGAACCAGCACAACAGAACATAAACGATAATCTCAGAAACCAGGAGCCAAAAGTCCTCCCTCTTTAAAGCTGACTAGCTCCGGTGTTTATCATAGTTTGTCACAGCACTGTAAATGTAACAAATATCCAGACTTCTTTCTCACTGGCAGACCTCAGGGTCTGCTTGAGGACTCATGGCCCTTTTGTCATCGCTCAGAGGAACCTTTTCCAGCTCAAGGTCTTGGGGAAAGGTAGCTCCCATTACTCAAGAGCAATGGATAATTTTCATTTGCTCTCTGTGGTGGTTTAAATGAGAATGTATATATTTGGGATGCTTGGTCCTCAGTTGGTGGAACTGTTTGAGAAGTACTTGGAGGTGTGACCTTCGTGGAGGAGGTGTGTCACTGGGAATGAATGGCTTTGATGTTTCAAAAGATTCCCAGTCTTTCTCTCCCTGCCTCCTCCTTGCTGATAAGGATGCAGCCTTCAACTACTGCTCCAGTGCCATGGCTGGGCCTACCTGCTACCTGACATGATGGTCACAGACTCACCCTCGGAAAGTATAAGCTCCAATAAACTTCTGTGCGTCCGTTGGTCATGGTGTCTCATCACAGCCATTTAAATGTAACCACAGGTTGTTCATGCCATTTTCTTGTGTTTTGTTTTGTTTTGTTTTGTTTTCATCTTGACACAAGCTAGAGTTACCTGGGAAGAGGAACCTCAATTGAGAATATATCCACATCATATTGGCCTTCGGCGGGGGCACTTCTTGATTGATGACTAGTGTGACAGAGCCACCCTTGAACAGGTGGTCGGCCCCAGGGTGTATAAAAAAAAAAAAAAGCAAACTGAATAAGAGTGGTGAAGTTAGCCAGTAAACAGGGCTCCTCCATGGTCTCTACATCAGCTTCTGCCTCCAGGTCCCTGCTCTGTTTGAGTTCTTATCCTAACTTTGCACAATGCTAGACTGTGATCAGACCATGTAAGCCAGGTAAACCTTTCTTCCTCAGGTTGCTTTCAGTTTTAAAACAGCAGTGAAATCTAATACATTCCTATCCACTATAAACCCCTCTAAAACAGAAGGCCAAGGCCAAGGCTATGTTCAAAAGGAAAGCACTGAACTACCTAGCAGGCTGTGATTTCTCAATATCAGATAACCCTGTCATCCGCCTTGGCCTTTGCTCTAGGTCTGTTACACAACCATTATGAAAGCAATTAGTGTACACGTGTACAAACGTGACTCCGCCAACAATCTCACGTGTGCAAAACTCTTATCTATTTATTCCTTGTCTTAATTAGGGTTTCTATTGCTTCAGTGAAGCACCATGTGCCTTTGAAAAACCTGTTGCCTTAAGGTAGAGGCTTCTTTCAAGTGTATCTGAAAAACATCTCAAGTCAAGGCAGTCCAAAGGACTGGCCTCTTTCCAGGTGTAAGGGGAGGGGAATTAGAAATTGTCAATAATCGGTTTGAGAACGATTTGGCCACATTCTGATCACGGAAGGCAGGAGACTAAACAGCTATTAGAGAGCATTCTGCTCTTTTTGTTTGTTTGTTTGTTTTTTGTTTTGTCTTTAACTAGTGTCCCAGTTAGGGTTTCTATTGCTGTGATAAAATACCATGACCAAAAAAGCAACTTGGGCAAGTGTTTGGGAGTCAGACTGACCCAAGACTTCAGAGGCCTGGATGAAAGCACAAAGAGAGGTTTGTTCTGTATTCTGTCCAGGAGCAGACATGGCAAGGTCCAGTTTAGGGCTGGAGCCAGAGTGTGCTGGTTACGTTTTATGTCAACTTGACACAAGCTAGAGTCACTGGAGAGCAGAGAGCCTCAATGGAGAAAATGCCTCAGTAAGTTTGGGCTACAGGCAGACCTACCTGTAAGGTATTTTCTTAATTAGTAATTGATGTGCGTGGGCCCAGCTCATTGTGAGTGGTGCCACCCCTGAGGCAGCTGATGGTCCTGGTTTCTAAAAGAAAGCAGGCTGAGCAAAAGCAAGCCATGGAAAAAAGCAAACCAGGAAGCAGCACCCCTCCATGACATCTGTATCAGCTCTTGACTCCAGGCTCCTGCCCTGACTTCCTTCCATGATCAACAGGGATATGGAAGTATAAGCCAAATAAACCCTTTCCTCCCACCTTGTTTTTTGATCATGGTGTTCCTTCACAGCAATAGGAACCTTAAGACATAGCGCTGCAAAGGAGTTAAGGTGGCGGTTTCTAGGAAACTGGCTTTCTCCCTGAAAGGCTGTGGTTACTAGTCCTGAGGCAGCTGTGTCTGAGGTACCCTGTGGTTTTTTGCCAACACTGTCCGATTTAGCTCGCTGCTGACACTGGCCCATCTTCCTTTTGCAAATAGTATGTAAGATGCTATACATCTTAATGGACTTGCTTAGCAGAAGCCATCAGCTTACAGAAGTTGCCCTGATCCCAGCTCTTGTTTTGTGCTCTGTATTTCTCATCCAGGGTTCTTCCACTCACAGCTCACCATTCAGGACCCTTCCTCCTGCAGGTTTGGTCAGGGAAGACAGGTTTTATTTCAGCTTTCAATTCTCAGGTTATAATCTAATATACCATTGAGGGAAGTAAGTCAAGAACAGGGACCTAGAGACAAGAACAGAAGCAGAAACCACAGAAGAGTGGTCTTGCTTGCTCTTCATGAGCTTGCTCAACCCACTTTCTTATATAACTCAGGACCACTTGCCCAGGTGTGGCACTGATAGGCCCCCCGGGTTATGCGCAACCCCAATGACCATCCAAGACGAGGCTTGATGCAATGAGCATAAGGCTTTATTCGGGATACCAACGCGCACTGGGGCTCAACACTGTCCTCACGCAGGAGAGTCCTGTGGAGCCCCGAACAGCAGAAATGCTCAGCTTTTAAGCTCGAAAACCACAAGCGGGGTGGGAGTCTAGGGGTTAGGAACTTTCCATTAGTGGTGGAGTTTAATTGGCTCAGGCCAGGTGTCTCGGGGTGATAGCAGGCTGGCAGTCATCCTTGCAATCGTTAGGGAGGGGACTTCTCAGAAATGTCTGCATGTTCAGAACATCTGGCAATCTCCCAAGGTCAGGGGTTTAGGTTCTCAAGGAAGGCAGCAGTTTCTTTAAAAATTTCCACAGTCTCACAAATTTTACAGTCTCACAGCACCACCCACTGTGGGCTGTGAGCTGGACCCACTCACAGCAATAATCAATTAAGAAAAAAAAAAAAAAAGACCTATAGACTTGCCTACAAGGCAATCTGGTAGACAT
Organism: Rhynchomys soricoides; assembly: GCA_019843965.1. Taxonomy (NCBI): domain Eukaryota; kingdom Metazoa; phylum Chordata; class Mammalia; order Rodentia; family Muridae; genus Rhynchomys; species Rhynchomys soricoides. The sequence goes on from JADRCH010000103.1 coordinate 1,747,272, forward strand.
CATTTTCTCAATTGAGGTTCCTCATCCTAAATATGCCGAGGTTTGTATCACACTGACAAAAACCAAGCATCACAACCAGTTGATGAGGTTAGTCAGGCTCACTGGGGTTGTAAGGAGCTGAGTCCTGACCAGGTGCCACAGTCCCATTGTGTACCAAAAGGATACAGTGGGAAGTAGACTCAATAGGAAGGACTCTCAATCTTTGTGTAATTGTCTTCAAGGGCCTTTAAGAGATTGTATGATAGCTGTATGGTAGTGGCACATTTAATGCCAGCAGAGGCAGGCAGATCTCTGTGAGTTCGAGGCCAGCCTGGTCTACAAAGTGAGTTCCAGGACAGCCAAGGCTACACAGAGAAACCCTGTCTCGAAAAACCAAACCAAAAGGGGGAGGGAGATTCTATGACTTGGAGTATGTGAGTCCTCATCCATGCCACAGCTGTATCTATCAGCAGCATCTCATCCATGCCATGGCTGTATCTATCAGCAGCATCTCCAGGCCAAGGTCACCTCCTAAGGGCCACAGAGCCAGATCCCTTAATCCCAACAAGCATCTAGACACACGATGGAAGACTCAAGACCGTAAGCTAACTGTGCACTAAATTCCTGCACTTAACCACTTTACTGGCAGCTGGCAGCATCCACTGGAGAGATGTAAAGATTTCTATAGCTTTGACCAACGAAGAGTGTGAATTTTAATTAAGAAAAACCTTAAGATGCCAACTAATAAATAAGAGACTCCTAACACTTAAGGAAATTGCAGCCCAGTAAGGGAGACTACATAAGACACTGCTTACATAAGACACAGTAGCTGGGACTAGAAAAAGTGAGCCACACCCTAAACTCTGGCCTTAGTCACACAGGCCCAGTCTCCACCAGTTCCTGGCATCCATCTTGGGATCTAGGGTGAAGTACCCTGGCCAGTGGCTGGTTCAGAGGCTAACACTGGAACGTGAAGCTGTTCTGATGGTTCTGGCTCTGGTATGGCCTTAGGAAAGCAACTGTTCCCCTCAAAGTTTTGTCATCTAAAAGAAATTTGGATGCTAACAAATGGCACCCACCCTATAAAGCTGTTGAGAGGATTCATCAAGGGGTGAAATCAGTGCCGAGTGAGGTGTGCAATCATTATTTATGGTTTCAACTTGCTCTGGAGTTGTGCTCGCACCTAGGTCGTATTGTGCATTGTGAGTGTTCTGTGCATTGCTCTCACTTGCTGAATGTCCCTGTATGTTTCACATTTAAACACCCAGAGGACATAAAATCCATGTAATCTACTAGGGACTATTGTCATGGGGAGGGAGGCAGAAGCATCATCCAGTAGACTCTACCATTGCTCCACTCCTTAGTAAATGGTTCCTGCCAGATGAAGTCCCAGCACGGAGGAGGGCAGTGGGCATGAAGTCCCACCCTTAGTCAAGAGGCTATGTTTAAGTGACAGCTGCTGGCGGAAGACAAATCAGTCTTCTTCAAAGGAGTGACCCTGAGTTAATCAACCGCGCTCCTGGGCAGCCCCCTGGCTCAGCAGTAGTGAGCAAACACAAACTGGACTCTGTGGCTCTTTCGTGTGCTCTTTGAGAGAAAAATGATAGGTAGGGTGGGAGGTAGTTTGGATAGGAGCTGGGGGCAGGGGAAAGAGCAGGATCAAAATATATTGTATAGGATTCTCAAAGAATAAATTAAAATATCATTTGAGAGAGAGAGAGAGAGAGAGAGCGCTATCCAGATGGCTCAGTAGGTAGGAGCTCTTGCCTTGAAAGCTGGACAACCTTCCGAAAGAGAAGCAACTCTACACGTTGTCCCCTGACCGTCACATCTGTGCTGCGGTGGGGATTCACACACTAATACTAATAAACTTCTAAAAGATGAAAGAACACTGAAAGATCCAGCTGCTTATTCCAAATTATAAACACTGGTCAGGGTTGATAGCTGCTTTCAGATCTAAGCATTGAGAACTCTCTTCCTTAATGCTAAATTAATACAAAGCTAGAAAAGTCAAAATAATGTGATATTATCATAAATATAAACAGGAAATGCTATAAAAATGAAGAACCCGAGGTGCACTCTCACCTCAATAGCCAATTAAATTTTAACAGGAGCACAAACTAAGTTCATCTTAGAACAGTCTCAGCTGGGCAGTGGTGGCACACGCCTTTAATCCCAGCACTTGGGAGGCAGAGACAGTCGGATTTCTGAGTTCGAGGCCAGCCTGATCTACAGAGCTCCAGGACAGCCAGAGCTACACAGAGAAACCCTGTCTCGAAAAACCAAAAAAAAAAAAAAAAAGAAGAAGAAAAAGAAAGAACAGTCTCTTACAAATGAACCTGAGGCTAGATGTCTGCATGTGAATGAGTGACCCAGTTCCTGGGCTCCTTCTTTATGGCCAGTGCACAGTCAATTCCAGGTGGATCCCAGACCTACCGTAACAACTCAGACCTTGAAACTCCTTTTTTCATTCATTCGTTCATTCACTGGGGGGGCTGGGGGGAAGTATGCTAGTGCCTACAGAAACTAGAAGGCATCAGAGCCTCTAAAGCTGGAGTTAAAGGCAGTTGTATCTGACCTAGGTGCTGGAAACTGAACTTTCAAATCCCCATTAAAACTCTTTTAAAAAGCATTGGAATTTTGTTTTGTTTTTACCTAGGGAGTACACAAAAAATTCTTAGCTATGATAGCCAACACATACTAAGAAAAAAATGTAGATAAACTCAACCTTACCAAAATTAGTAACCTTTGTGCTTCACAAAATGTCATCAAAAACATTTAATTTTTTTTTCCAGTGAACCGGAGAAAATAATTTGCGAAACAAATGTCCGATGAGGGACTTTTGTCTGGTACGTGTATGGAATACTCAAAATACTAAAATCCATGTACTATAAGTTAAAAATGGGGGAAAACACTTTAAATACAAAGGTAAACAAGTGTTTAAGCACACATGAACAGATGCTCAGCATCACTAGCTACCAGGGAAATGCGCATCCAAGCTGTAATCAGATGCTACTGCATAGCCCAGTAACACTGCTATATTAAAAAAGGCAGTGTTAAGTATTGACAAGGATGTAGAGAGACTGCAGTTCTCGTACACTACTAGTGCTAATGTAAAATACTGTGGCTGATTTGAAAAACAGTCTGACAGTTCCTTAGGGAACTCACAAAAGTGGAGCGTGAATCTTCATGGCAGCTCTTTCCACAGCAGCCAAGGAGTGGAAACAGCACATCAGCCATGAATGAATAACATCAAATTCCAAGCAACACAACATCACATAACAAAAAGAGATGAAGTACAGGCGCATCACAGTGAATCTTGAAAACTGGGGAAGAAGCGAGTCATAGAGAGAGGCCAGGAAGTTGATATAAATGGTATTATTCATATAAATCACCAAGAATAGGAGAATGTATAAACAAAGAAATTAGATGTTTATTCTGCATGCCAAGACTCCAGGGAAACAGGAAATGACTGATGGTGGCATAGTTTCTTTTGGATGATGAGATGGTCTAAAATTGATTCTGGCAGTTAACTGCAGCTCTGTGACTTCACTAACGGCCTTGAATTGCTCTTAGTACAGAACATGTAAGTTCTATGACTGTGTGTAATATTTTTTAAAAGATTTATTTAATTTTATGTGTATAAGTGTTTTGCCTGCATGCATGCATGCTCACCAAATGCATGCCTGGTGCTCTGAGGTCAGAAGTAGGTGTTGCATCCCCTGAAATTGGAGTTAGGTACAGCTCTGAACCACAGTTGGGTGCAGGGAAACCCAGGTCCTCTGTAAGAGGATCAAGTGCTCTTAACCCAGAAACATCTCTCTAGCCTATGTGTATTATACTTCAATGGAGTTATTTTGAAAGTCTTAGTATCATTGAGCACAGCAATGTCATTTCAACAGGGCAACAAAATCTGTCTACAGACATCTCATTAAATGTGGAGGAAGAAATACAGTCCGCCCCTCCTTGGAGGCCACTGTTGACTCACAGAGCTTACACAGGAGCAAGGGCACCATTTCTGACCAGACCACAAACATGGGCAAACTCCTGGGATCTCGCATAGAGAGGTGACCACATCAAGACATGGGAAAATGAAATGGCTAGAGATGTAGCTCAGTGGTAGAACACAAGCACAGATGGGTGAAGTCAAGAAGACTGTGTGTGTGTGTGTGTGTGTGTGTGTGTGTGTGTGTGTGTTCACATCAAAAGAAAGGGGTAGAATGCCCCCAAACTTTAACCTTGATGGTTTTTTTTTTTATGACTTACAATTTTTATTTTATATGTGGCCTTGGGTCCCCTGGCACTGGACTTACAGGAGGTTTTGAGCTGCCCAAGCTCAGTGTTGGGAACTGAATTTGAGTACCATGGAAAAGCAGAGCTTTTACCTGCTGAGCCATCACTTCAGGCTCAGCCGTAATAGTCTTACAGTCCAGAGACATTGATTCCATGTCAACTTGGCTAGCTGAAGCCATTCCCTTTAGTCATTATGTGTCTGAGAGAGTGAGACTCGCCCTTGGATCTGATACACTTTACACTGTGGGTGGGTACCATCAATCAGTCCACAGAAGGCCTGAACAGAGCGTAAGGGAAAGAAATGGAAATGTGTTGTTTCCTGTCTGCCTCTGCATCTGGGACATCTATTTTCTCTGCTCTTGGGCTGGTGCTTACACCACTGGCTTCCCTGTTCTTAGGCCACTGGACTGATGGTAGACTCAAACTTGCAGCTTTCCTGAGTCTCTCTAGCACGCTCTGGGAAGACCCCACGTCTTCTCAGATCTATTCTCATTCAGGCCAATTCTTCATAGTAAATGAAACAGATTAAATGGATAGATATCTAGCTCTCCATGCACTCCATAGCTATGGATTCAACCAACTGTCGATTTAAAAAATAAATACATAGAAAAGGTTTCATGTATATTAAGGATTTATAGTATTTTCTTGCTTTTTAATATTCCCTAAATAATGCAGTATAAGTATTACTTATGTGGGATTTACTGTTAGGCACACAAGTAACCTACAGGTGGATGTGTACAGACGGATGTGCATAGGTCATATATAAATGCTGTATCATCTTACATAGGGGAACTGAACAACCAGACTCTCTTACCCAAGGAGGGATCCAGGCAAAAATCGCCTATCAATCCTAAGAGACAATGCTGTGTGTACACACATGTGTACTGAGTGGAAGTGTACATACATGTGTATGCGTGTTTCTTGCTGACTCTGTTTGTCTGGAGAACCTGATCAGTACAGCTCCAGTTTAGCTGACCATAGAGCAAGAAAGGATACCATCAAATGATTAGTAACACTTCCTGTCATATCTATATAAAGTATTGCAGACCGAACACACACAGCCTAGATGCTTCTCTCTCTCTAGAAACTACACAGATCTGTCACTGAAATTAAGTCAACAAGATTTTGTTTGAAAATGTCTTCTCTAAAGAAAACAGGTTGAGCCGGGCAGTGATGGCACACGCCTTTAATCCCAGCACTTGGGAGGCAGAGACAGGCGGATTTCTGAGTTCGAGGCCAATCTGGTCTACAGAGGGAGTTCCAGGACAGCCAGGGCTACACAGAGAAACCCTGTCTCCAAAACAAAACAAAACAAAACAAAAAAAAAAGAAAACAGGTTGAATGAGAAATACGTGTATATAAATATTCTTAGTACTCTAGATCATGATTGTATATTACTGTGAAAATCAAGCCTGCATCTAGTTTATACCAAAAATGTGAAAAGTGATTTGGATAGGCATAAAACTACAAGCAAGCAGACCGTTTGCTGAGTGAGTTAAAACTTTTCAAGATTACCTTGGTACGGCCTCTCTACCTGGGCATTTGTTAGAAATGCAAACTATCCTGCCCTCCTCTAGACCTACTCAATCTGGCTAGCACCAGAAATCTGTGGCTTACCAAGTACTTCAGGTGAGAATTAAAATACACAGGAGTGTTAAAAGGAAATAAAAATTTAAAAATGTATCTGGGCTGAGTTAGTGGATTTAAAAATAACAAAAAGTTCTCATGCAATTCCAACTGAGAGTCCTCAACCAGACCAGTTACAAAATGTAGGAAAGATTTTATCAGATGGAAGGTGGTGGCATTCAGAGAATCAAGATGGGATGGGATAGTGACACATGGCTGCCATGAGATGGACAAGCAGGGCAAGGCCCTGAGAGGCCCAGTTCAGGACGGAAAAACTAGAAAAGGATGGCAATAAGTTAAGAGAGACATGTGGGGGACAGAGCTGAGAGAGAACTCCTGACAGGGTGTGAGCAGGATCGGATGGGACCCAAGGCTGGGAAAGCAAGGTGCCTAGAATGGCCACCAAACGCTGGCAGGGGCAGCTAGCTGCAAACCCACTAGCAAGAGAGGCCACAACCCGAGTCAGAGAACCTGCAGCCAAAACTGGGGAAGGCCCGCTGCAAACTACCAAAAGTATCTCAGAGGGGACAGAGCTGGCACGACACTGGGCCACTTCAAATGACTGCTCTATCCAGCTAGCAAGGTTTTCCTTTTTGTCTCATTGCTGAGACTAAAAACCGAGGTTTTCTGTTAATAGACATGCAGAAGATCCAGGAACAGCTGACCAACCAGGCCTCAGGACGAGGAGAAAATGAAGAGAGGCCCTGGATCAGAGGAGGCTCTTGAAGGGGACACAACCCAATGTGTGGCTCTTTAATATGGGGTTCCTTACTTAACACTGTTGAGACATTCTGCCTGCTACTTTATTCCATGCTGCCCAAGCTGGCACCATTCCTTCTGCCCTGGGGGTTGCATATGGCTTCTTCTCTCCAACAACATCCTCACATTCACACAGCTATCTCACTTAAAGGAATGATTGACCCTGATCGTTATTTGCTACCCATTAGGCAAAACCACAGGGATGACTGCCTTTTGGTTTAGCCAGCTGGGGCTGGAAGCAGTGTGTACTGGAGGTGGAAGAGGGCCTGAGAACAGGATGTGACAGAGGTAGGAAGACACTAGGAGAAAGAGCAGCAGATTGTTGCACCCGGTTGCTGCTGTCATCTTACAGGGTCCCTAAAATTCCTGCTTTGAAAACATACACACCAAAGCAGCAGACACAAGTGGGGGTAAGGGGAACTTTGGGAAAAACCCTCATGAATGAACTCATGGTCAGCATAGAAAGAACTCCGAGAGAAATTTGGACCCTTCCTTTCTTTACCTGGTCTTTCTGTGGAGGAGCAGGCAATGCTGGGAGTTGAACCTAGGGCCTTGTGCATGCTGCTGAAGCACTATCCCACTGAGCCAGACTCCAGCCAGTTTTGGCCCTTTCTACTTTCTACCATGTTAAGATGCAGCAAGTGGGCCCTTACTTGGGAGTCAGCGCCTTGATTTTGGATTTCCCAGCTTCCCAAAGTACAAAATAATAAACTTCTGTCGTTTATAAATTCCTTAGCCTCGGGGATTCTGGCACACCAACACAGGACAAGCTAAGACAGATGTCTAGCATAGGTTACGAACAGACTTCATGAAGCTCAGTAATAAGGTTTTCCATCTAATTAGCTCTTGATATAGCCAAAAACACACTGCACTGGAATGCAGTGTTCACTCGGGGAACACCCACTGTCGGCCCACACTGGGACTGAGGGCTTAAATTTTTTTTTGTTGCTGGAAACCAACAAGGATTTTTTTTTTAAAAAAAAAGGTCTATTTTTTTTAAGTGAAGATAAAAACATTTTTAAAAACAGTTGAGTAAGGGCCGAACCGGGATGTGGGGGGGCGGGGGGGGGGCGGGCGCGGGTCCTGGCCTTGGGTAGCTGGAGGCCTTCAGCTACAGCCATGAGTGAAGGGGATCGGCGAGGGGGAGGCCGTGGGCATCTTTGGGCGGTGGATGGCCCCGAAGGGCTGGCAGGCCGGAGAGCCGGCTCTAGGCCGGCGATCTGACCCGTGTCTTGCCGGAGCTCGCAGAGCGGCGGGTCCTGTCCTCGCCATGAGGCCGCAGCAGGCGCCGGTGTCCGGGAAGGTGTTCATTCAGCGAGACTACAGCAGTGGCACGCGCTGCCAGTTCCAGACCAAGTTCCCCGCGGAGCTGGAGAACAGGTCCAGACAGGCCTTCTTGGAACCTGAAAAACGTACATGGGCCAGGCCAGGAACACAAAGGAACTTGTAGCTGGACCAACCATGCACTCACAGTCATAATCACTCGGAGCTTCCTGTTTGCCTTGCGTATCAAAACGGTCATGAGGCATAGGTTCTTTGGGCAACTTTGTAAACGAAGATGAGATTTGTTTACCATTCCTTCAGATTTAACAGCACCAAAAATCTACCTGTATTCTTGCGTATACCCGCTGTGATTCTTTTGTTCTTCGGCCATATTACTCAGATTTTATTTCCTGTTCATAAATCAGTTTCTAGAAACTGAGCCAGGAGGATGAGGAACTTTGAGGTAATTAAGCATGGTGTGGGTGTGGGGCTAAGAAATGCTGGTTGTGGACTAGGTGGGTGGAGATGAGTGTGTCCTAGAGAAATGTGTACCAGCCTTTTAAAATCAGATTGTTGGTTTGTAAGCTGGGTGTGTAGCTTAGTGCACAGAGCCTGTTCTTTCCAGGTTGAAGGCCCAGGGATTTATCCCCAGCACTAAATATTTAGTCAGGCCTATTCCCAGCTACTAGGGAGTCTAAGTCAGGAAGATTGCATGTTCAAGGCCAGCCTGGGCAGCTTGTAAATATCATGCTCTAAAACAGCTTGGAGAAGGTGGGGATTCTGAGGCCTTAATTCAGTGGTAGACTACTTATCTAGCACGTGTGGGCTCCTGTTTCAAGTTAGGGTCAGAAAATTCTTTCTCTCATTACTTTATTCTTAAGTTTGGTTCATGGCCGTAGGCAAGTTAGTGGCACAGTTGCCTTTCCTGAACTGCAAATTAAAGATCAAACAAGCTTCGAAAAGAAACTGGAGTGTGGTCATGGACACTTGTAATCTGTCACCTGGGTGCCAGAGGCAGGAGGATCCTGAGTTGTAAGCCAGTAGGGATGGTATAGCAAGACTCCTGTCTCAGGGTGAGTGAGGAGGAAGAGGACAATAGGTTTTGATTGACTTATTTGTGACATGCCATTTAAAGGTCTCTGTTGGTTTATAAATCAGACTTCTCTCTTATTGAGCCAGACACATGCAACAACCGGCATTAGCCTTTCATTGTATATGGTAGAACCTTTCCTTAATAATCTTAGGTTAAAAAACCAGATGTAGTCACACATACCTTTACAGGACATTGATGTTGCTAAATTCTGCTGTCCAAAAGTGGTACTTCACTGACTTGATAAACCACAGAATTGGTTGTGGTTCTGACCACTGTGTGGCATGTGCCTTTGACTATTTTAGTGTTGAGTTAAACACTTAACCGTAAACCACTTGGAAAAGCTTTATGTGTATGTGTTGATCATACATTTAAGTTGTCTTGACTTTGCGTGATGGGAACTTGAAAGGCTTCTTTATTTCTCTGCTAACCTAGGCATACTGGTATTTGTGCTGCCTTGCTGGTGGGCCTGGCTTTCATTCTGTGGGAATATCACACTTGCCAGTGTAATAGAGAAAGAAACTAATGCACAGATGCCTTATATAGCATTGTATTTAAAATGCATGCATGCTGTTTGAAAGCGCAGAATTATGTCAGCTGAGCAGTGTACGCCCTGCCTGTTACAGTGGGATGCTTCAAAGCCTGAGAGCTCAGCTGCCTCGGTGGTTCTTCAAATGGACCTTTGTTGTCCTTTAGCCAAATGCAAATGTTTTAGTCACCCTTGGTCTTCTGGGAGAAGAAAATCCAAATGAACTGTAGTAGAGACAAATTCTACTTAATCTAGTCAGCAGAAATAACCTTTGACTTGACTGACATTTCGTTTGTTATCACTTTAGGTTTCAACAGTGTGTATTTCAACAAAAACAAAACTGAGAAAACCATCCCTATTTCCATTTTAAATGGTGTTTATTGGGTTTTTTTTTTTTTTAATTGGACCCATCTTTGCATATCTCCAAATTTCCAATACAGTTTCTGAATTACTATCCAAAGACCTTTGGAGGACTGATGACTATCTTAATGTGCTTAGACATAACAGATTTTAAAAAATCCTGGATTTGTTCTTTGGAGCTTAAGTCCAATCATGTCGCTTACTAACATTGAAATATATCACAAAGGTCATTTGTTATGCTAATGCTGTATTTACACAGGTGTTAAGTGTGGGCCAGCAGGAGTGCAGTGCAGAAGAGTAAAACAGCGGCAGTGTAGACGGTGTGTGGCAGAACAGTAATGTAACGTGACCACTCACTGCAGCTGCCAAGTACCGGTTGCATTTGTTGTACTTCTTTAAGTTGGATGCTTAGGTTTATTTGTTCTGACATTACCGCAAACAGGGAGGGATGCATTGAGCTGCTGGCTTCCGTGTTACTAGGCAGTAGGAATTTTCAGTTCCATTACAGTCTTACGGGGCCACTGTCTGTATGCACACCGTGAACTCAGAACATTATGGAGCCCATAATTGTTAATGCTGTTTGCCCTAACTACTCCCATCTATGCCCCCTACCACATTCTTTTATATTAACTTTTTAAAAATCACATAGACTGCATAAGTACATGCCCTAAGGTTGGAGCCCAGGGCTTTGTACATGCTAAGTAAATGCTCGACCACTGAAAACTCAATTTTCTTGTAATATGCTTTTTAAACAACTTTAAAAGGAATCGCTGGCTACAGATTTGTTTATTAACCTGCCCTAGATTTGCCTCCATCTTGCAAACCGTGGGAATCTGTGAATAATAATTAGTATTTCTAGTCCAAAGGGCAATTTCTAGATCTAGAAGGGCAATTCTAATCTGGAAGAAATAAGGTAATCTTGGGTTGGATCTCATTGTTTTGAATTATATTATATAAAGAAATGTAAACAATAAAAGAACTTACCAGATCAAAATAAATAAATAAATAAAAACAGTTGAGTAGCTAAATGACCGTATTTGAGAAATAAGAAAAATGTTTCCTGGCTCTGGCCAGTTTTCCTTTTGAGATTCTTTTTTGTTTGTTTGTTTGTTTTTTCGAGACAGGGTTTCTCTGTGTAGCCCTGACTGTCCTGGAACCCACTGTGTAGACCAGGCTGGCCTCGAACTCAGAAATGCGCCTGCCTCTGCCTCCCAAGTGCTGGGATTAAAGGTGTGTGCCACCCCTGCTTGGCATCCTTTTGAGACTCTTAAAGACAGGAAGGCATTAATTACTCCTTTCATAGACAAAATAAAATGTGACTATTAGCAGATTTAATCACAAGTAGTACACGATAAGCCCTAGGTATCAGAGATTTGCATTTATCCATTCTATTAGACACGTGGTGTATACTCCGTAGTACAGCCCCCCAAACAACAACCAACAGGATGGGTTTTCAAGGCATGAGTTAAGAACGATAACACAATTTCTAAGAACGTAACCCCTGACAGGATTGCTTAGAGGCACAGACCTCCTAACTTCTAATTCTCCCTTTCAAGGAGAGATCTGTCATCTGGGATCTGTTCACTGCGTTTTGTACACACCCATCATTTCCACACTGGACTGAGTTTAGAGAGTTCAGTGTCCTTGTGTTCTCCTTTCATCAAGTTGCCCAAGGATTCCTGTTTCTCATTAAACTGCTAAATAGCCATGTGGCTCACAGAAACTGACAGGCATCAGTAGCCACAAAGGGGCAGTGAAAGCAGGTTAAAAAATAAAACACTACAAGTCCTTTCATGTTAGCATTTTATTTAAACCAGTACAAGCACCATGCTTACCAAAAGACTCCAAAATAAACATGCGGTATGAACTAGCAGAGACTGAAACCACAGCTTAAGAAGTAATGCCAGCTGTTGGTTTTCTTAAACAATGACAGAGAACTGTTAAAATTCACAAGACTGAACCACCAGTGTCTCAAGCCTTCTGAATGAGATTACATTGGACCATCAAAATCAGTGGACTTGTCTTGGCATGTTAGTGATCTCAAGTGGTATTCAAGTAATAATATTCCGAAAAGCAAGAAACTGTTTCTATCACAAGTGTAATTGTTTTAACATTACAGGAGTGCGATCAGTGATCTGAAGTGTCAAATGGCCTACCAAGAAACACTCAGCTTGAGGAGGCCTAGGAGATGATTTACATTCTTCTAGAAATACAAAATAAGATTCATCCAGACATTTTTGCAACATCTCTTCACATAAGTTGTAAAGGCTCAAACTTTACGAGTTCCAGTATTATCAGTCTACAGAACAAATACGGAGTGCTACTATATTAACACGCAATAGAACTGACAGAAGTTACTCTCTACTTCCCAAATATTGGCATTTCAATTCTTATGAAAGTGTCTACTCACTAGTTTACATACAGATTAATGTAGTCACTTGAGTTTTACAAGTGTCCCAACATTTCTTATGTGCAGCTTCCTTAGTTTCTATCTAAGTGGGAAAAGAGCCAAGTTGAATTTGGCAATAAGCTCCTCTAACTGGAAACCATTAGTGAAGGTGTCAGACCAGGTACAGTTTATGGCTAAATTTGGCTCCTGAAAATAGGAGACGAAAAGGGAGGGGAAATGCTAACACACATTTGTGCTACAAATTATTTCATAATCACAAACAATCCAGTAACACCTCTCATACAAGAGAATGTTTCTCTCACAGGAGAGAATGTGTAACTGCACTAAGCATCCAGTAAACTCCTCAGACAATTCAAACACAGTTTAGAAGTCAATTAAAACAGTCAACCAGCTTTTTCCCTAACATAATTGTGTCAATATCAGAACAAATCACTGTTCAAAACTCAGACCTTTTGGAATTTCAGCATGGTAACCTGAGAATACCTTTCTTCATATGTCACTTATGTTGTTACCAAAACCATAAGATATATACTTTTGTGATTCCTAGTTGGTTCTGACATTAGATGCTATGCACAACTTAGTAAGATCAGAAATTTCCAAAGCAATGCATGCTTAAAAAAAGAAAGAGGTTCCCGGAAGAGTGGCTTCCAAAAAGGGAAGATTAAGGCTGAGTGGGAATGGTTGCTCCTAAAGACATGGTGTGTAAAAAACCTGGACTCAGGAGATCTGGACAGACTCTTTCTGGAACAGCAGAAAGAGAGTAAGAAAAATACTTTAAAAGAATGTAAATTTTAGCTAAAGGGAAACTTACATGAATATTTCACAAATACTTTAGGGCACAGGACTTACAAACTTGTCTAAGGACAGACAGAACAACCATGTTCTATTGACGCCCCAACACAACATGCTACCTTACAAAGACCATCTACTGGTAAGAGTCAGACAAGCTTGGAAAAGACAGCTGCTCACCACCCGTGTCGCTGCTACAACTAGAGACTAAGAGTCCCATGTACAGCAAGTCAAGGCCATCAACCTGGTGAAAGACTTTGAAATTTCAAAAACTGACTTAAATACGAAAGACAAAATAAAGAGCTGAATTTAAAATGTACACTGTAGCACTGCCTTTGAAAGGGTACTTATATAACCAGCTGAGACAAATCCTATGTGCATCATTCAAAACGTTAAAGTCACCCTCTACTTGGATCTCATTTGTATTTCTGTAGGATTATAAGCAAGTTATTCTCTAGCTCATACCAAAATATCTGTATAATGATCTCTTACACCTCTTGGATGAAGTTTTCGTGCTCTCTGGACACTGAAATAAAGGGACTTTCCGCTCATGACCAATAGGAACACATCCTCTAGCGCCTGCAATTGCTTCCTGACTTACAGGCTAGTGAACACAGTTGGAATGCAGCACACTCTACCCCACTGTGACTGTTCTAACTATCTCCCCTCCAGGAAAACATTAGGGAAGAGCCCTAAATGAGACAAGTACTATGCCATGAACACACCAACATAAAGAGGCTTTGCTAGGGCTCTCTTTAGAGGGGCAGGGCGTTCAAGACAGGGTCTCTCTGTACAGCCTGGCTGGCCTCGAACTCAGAGATCTGCCCATCTCTGCCTCTCAAGAGCAGGGATTAAAGGCGTGCGCCACCACTGGCCAGACAAAATCACTACCTTCTTAATATAAGAATTTGGTCAACCTCTACAATCTCTCTACCTTTCTCTTTAAGTCAAATTACTATTCAGCGTTTCTTACATGTTTTCTTAAGTGTAACATAATGATTCCAAGTAGATTAGAAATCTTGCTTCCTGATGATGGTGTCATCAAACCATGACTGGTTTACTTCACTTTAGAATTTCTTCTGATATTTAGGATAAAAGGTATGACATCTATTGATGTGTTATTAATTATGGCCAGCCAATTTTCTAAATAATGCTTACATGTGGCACAAAACTAATAGCAAATATACCCCAAATTATAACTCTCACCTACTATCACAACTTTGGGCAGATAGTTGGAATTTTAAAAATAACAAGTTGGTTTTATTACAAACTTCAATTATACATATTAGAAAATTGTTTTATTTGAACCCTTTAAAAAAGTATTCACCAAATCTAGAATACTGGCAGTGTAGCAGTCTGAAGCTAATGTTAAAGCTGACAAATCAAAGGCACAGGATTAACATACTTAGAACAGTGCTCACAAGACTTAGGAGGTGCTTTATGGTGTTACCAAGCTACAGCCTACGCTCCCTGCCAGTGACATAACCAAGAGCGAAGCCCTTGATTACACAGCCCCCAGTTTCTAAGACTAGGATGCTATTCTCCATAAGAAAACCCAATAATCCTAACTCTACCAGAAAGCTGAACTCCAGGCCTTAAGGAGGAAGGACTGATGAAGATTCTACACTTGACTGAAAAGGTACAAGAGAGGAGGAGGGAAAGTGACGAAGAGTGCAACAGACGCCCCACTACTCACGGCTCAGAATTAGTCACTTACGCTTCAGCCCCAATGAACCTCAGTGAGTGACAGGGGTGAACCCCTATTTGCACTTATAAACTGCCAGTACCCAGGAGTGGTCAGAGGAGGAACTGCTGTCTACCAGTCTGATACCCACATTCCTATAGTGTCTGCAAACAGTAACACATTCTGAATCATAAATTATAGAAATCAGTCACAAGGGTGCAAACCATTCCTGGAGAAAAGTAGTCCACCTAACAATGACAGATACAAGGGAACACTTCACAAAGTTTCATTACTATGAAGATGATTTCCCCTTTGTTCAAACTGCACAAATGAAAAAATTTTCTTTACTGCAGGAAACAAACTGTTAACAGTGCATTTTGAGGCATAAATAACTATTTATGTCTGGTTCCAGTATGGTCAGGTTAATACATAAATACTTTAGAAACACAGAAGTTCACATTAGTGGAAAAATCCAAGTTTCTCACGTAACCATTCTTCAGTTAGGTCTTCGGTGTTTCTTATTTCAAATACCTTAAGGAAAGAAAGAACAAACAAATTGAAGACATTCCATCACTTTAAAAAAAAAAAAATCACTACATTGAACTGAGTATTAAATACCACATTATGACTGGCGGGCGGACTTAGGGCTGAGGAGGAGGAACTGTGGGGCAAGTGGACTGTACCACCAGACTGAAGAACTGGTAAGGTTGAAGCAGGTTCAAAACCCCTCGCTTAATCTCATAATTGAGAATGGCAGGCATTGGAACCAGCTCCTGGCCAGGCTCTACCTGTCCTGGAACACGTAACCATGACACCTCACAGAGGAGACCATGACAACCGGTCAGGTAGCATAAAAACCTTGAGTTTTCCATGCTAATGAGTGTTTAGCCAATGAGCTTCCCTTCCTGGGAAGTATTTAATCCCTGGTTCACCCAGAGGAAGAAATATGCATTCACATCTGCTATAACAATGAAGCAGTTCCGGACAAGCAAGAAGATCTCCTTCATCAAGGATCTCCACGGGGGGGGGGGGGGGGGGGGGAGGCCTTAGTTGTAAAGAGCTTTGCCTAAATCTCCAAGAGAAGGCCCTTTCTCTTTCAGCCCCTCAGTATTTTCAGTACTCACTCAGAACCAAACCAGATTCCACCCAGTCCCAGGCTCAGCCATCCCCTTTCTGCCTGGTGCATAGGGAAAATGTGGGCCTTGGACCACTGTTCTCAACTCAACGAGATCCCCAGTGGTGTCTGGGTACATAGGAGATTGAGAACCACAGCATCAGTCCCAGCCCTTGATGTTTCTCACTGGAGAAAACACAGGCTGGGACCCCCTATCTTGGACTGAGTTCTGCCTTCCCTGAGTTCTGCCTTCCCTGAGCGGCATCCCAGTAGTGAGGCAGACACGAAGATCTACAGAGGACCTCTGAGTTCAAAGTCAGCCTAGTCTATAGAGCATTCCAGGATAACCAGGGATACATAGAAAAACCCTGTCTCAGAAAATAAAACAAAACAAAACAGAACAACAACAACCCCACATTCTGTTTCCTTAATATTGGTCATGACTTAATCTGTGGAAATCAGACATGCCTTTTGACAGTATCACACTTCTCTTAGGTGCTAAATACTTAAGTTACCAAAACGTAGCAATTTAGATGACATAAAACCTAAGCTCTTTTAAAACCACAAACTGTAAACTAGCACATACATGCTAAAAGAGCAATTCCGGAAACCCTGCCCATTAAAAAACACAGCCAAGCACACAAATCTAAAATCAACCTAGCTAGGACCTGGAGAAACATAAGGCCAATCTTCCACAGCCTGAGTATCAGATGTTAACACCAGCTGCTGACAGATTTGATAAAGCTACACTACAGTCCACAGTGACAGTTCTCCAGCAGGAATCTGAATTCACAGGCCAGACAGCATAGGGACTAGAGGGAGATGAGGTATTACAGCAAACAGGGGGGACCTGGGGCCAAGTGTACCAAACCTTAGCTCTACCTAACAGCTCTGAATACATCATCTCCTGAACCTGTTTTTCCTTTTTTCTTTATTTTCACTTTATAATTTCCCTTGTATCTGTGCGTGCGTGCATGCGTGTGTGTTCACTTGCGAGCACATGCATGCACACGAGCCCCAGCACGTGTGTTGAAGTCAGAGGACAACTTGCAGGAGTTAGTTCTCTGCTTGCACCACGTGTATCTTAGGGATCACATCTCAGACTGTGGGGCTCAGCGGTAAGTCTCAGTACCCAGTGAGCCATTGCCCAGTGCCCTCAATCTGTTCTCTTATGTTCAGAAATGACCACCAACCTCAACACCTGTGCAGAATGAGGTTACAGAAGTTATAAAAGTAACGTGCGGATTGTAACGTAAGGTCTAGTAAGTTAGGTGCAGACAGTGTAAAAGACCTGATAGGCTTAGCAATTACCATGACGTCTTTTTTTTCCTTTGGAGATGATCTTATTATGTGGCCTTGAACTCATGATCCTCCTGCCTCAGCTTCTCCAGGGCTGGGTTTACAGGCACTCGCTACCATGCAAGGTTATAGTGGCTTTTCTGAAGCTGCTCACATTTTGATAAGTTTTTTTCTTTTCCTAATCAAGCTGTTTTAAAAACAATGTGGTTCAAAGATCACTCTTTCCTTTCCTATTAATAAATACAAAGCGTTACCAATGAAACCGTATTCGTGTACATGGCTTCAGCTACAGGGGAACACTTCTGTACCAGGCTGCTTGGCTCGCACTCTGTGCTCTGGAGGACAATGTCAACGGCCATGTCTGGTCTAGACAATACCTTGGTTAGCTCGGCGGTCTGGACCAGCTTGTTCTTACTCCCAGCATACATCATCTGCTGCTCAGGCTTGCACCCTGGGGGACACCAGCACAGAGACAAAGGGTAACTTCCTTTCCATTAAGCTTATCTCAAACAACGACCTATCAGCTCATCAAAAGTCGCTCAAGGTCTCTGTGGATTCTGATTTTCAGAGTCTTGATAAACACTTAAAAACTTTCTTCAATATTATTTTTTAACTCCAATAGTACAAGGACCATCTTCAAAATGACAGGCATACTACTGGTAACTATTTTTAAAAAGATAAACACAGCATATTATCATGGTCACACAAAGATCACATACTTAAACAAGATTAAAAATATATACTTCTGATTCAACAAGATGAGATGTCATTGTATTTCAGAATCATTAAAATGTAAGCTTTAACTCAACAATTAGACTTCTAGGAATTAACCAGCCAAGGTAAATACATTTCAAGAGACAATTCTTTACTCTACCTATTCTCTAGGGGGGTATACAAGGGTGTGTGTGTGTGTGTGTGTGTGTGTGTGTGTAAACACACAAACTGACCTCAATTTAGGTTATTCAACAATTTCATCTTTATAAACAGCAAAAATCTGTCTAGCAAAAGATGATTCTATGGGATCAAAATCAAGTACACATTATTAAAGAAATTAACTTACCAACAGGACTGGAGAAAATAAAGCACAGAGGGTAAGAGACTCTGCCATCATCGTGAAGGTATTTATAACTATACACAATGAAGGTTTTTCTCAAGTTAAAGAAACTAAAGCCACTGCTCAGGGATGGGCAGTTGTCAATACCTGGAGCTGGACTCAGTGAATGCCTTACTCATTTAAGACCACACTTTTGATTTAATTCTACACAACAGGCCCCAAAGGCAAATTATAAAATCATGCAGCCTCTCAGGAAGAAACTTGTTAAAAGAACAGATATAATATGGAATTTCTTCTTTCTCAATTTTTTACTGTATGCACATTATTAGAACAAAGAGAATTATTTTTTTTAAAAATCCAGTCAGGACACCAACTTCCATATTTTCTGTCTAACACATGCATGCATGTTTTAATTTGTGGTCAAGCTGAGGAAGGGCTACTTCTAAGCTGTGTGTTTATTCTTTTCCCAGCTTCTCAACCAGCACAAGGACGGACGGGCTTCACGACTCAGTACTTGCTCATACACGCCCTCCACACCCCCACCGCTCCCTCGGTGACTTTTCCCAAACAGTCCCCGAATTCTGTTTTCATGCCACATAAAATATATCTTTTGAAAGTTTAACAAATGGGTTCATAAATAAAATCCCGATGACTAACGAAAATCTCCCAAGCACTTAGAAAAGGATATCGAGGTTGCCGCTCAGGTAGTTCATCTTTAAGTTCATCTGGAGAGACACCCTGGCACCACAGAGAAAAAAAACCTTTAAAACATGTTCTTACCCAAGGTCCACTGCACACCCATTCTGCTAAGAGCTATGAGTTCATTATTATTACATTACTTCTATTTTCAACAAAACACGGGTATGAAGGAAGGACTGTGTTCCTTCTCTGCTTATGTTCCAAGTGTTGAGAGATACTGAGTGACAGAGGCAAAATCTCAGAGAGCATTTCCGTGCTCAAGTGGACAACTTCAGTCTTATTCCTTCTGTGCACTGCTCGTAAGTATGGAGCTGACTCAGCTTTACTAGAGCTCTAACCCCTACCTGCCACACAGGATCTCATTAAGGCTTTAAGGAAGGCAGTTAAATCAGCAAGACAATGTGGAACCAATAATTAGCCCATGCATAATTAGTATGCATTTAAGAAGGTCTAGAATTGTTTTAGTACTTGTTACTAGCATGGCACGGTTTGGACAATAACTGCTTAACTATAAGAATTGTATTTAGCTCATTGAACAAACCTCGAGCTCCTCATCCAGCACCACCAGGCGTTTGTCCTTGTCAATCTTCACTACAACGAAAATACAGTGTAAGTAACTATGATTCCATGTGATCTTGATGACCCAACCCAATGCAGCCCTAGTCTATGCGGAGGGAAGGGAGCACCTCAAACTAAAGCATCAAGAAACAACACAGAGCACATTTAAGTATTCACCTTTACACTTTTGGATATAATCCCCAGCATGTAATTTGCTTACTTATTATTTAGACTCCCATCAGCTCCTCACATGGACTACAAGTATGGAGAACTTAACTCCAATGCAACTTCCTAAATAAAAAGAGGCTTGGAAGGATAACTCTCAGATTGGTCTATGTGCAACATGCTTAGAACTGCAAAAAGAAATGTTCACCAGGGGTCAGGAGAGAGAATCCCAAGACCCCCAGCTTCTCCAAAGTTACAGTTTCATGGGAAAAAGTCATTATTCTGAGAAAGTGAATTACCAATTCCACCTCTATTCAAAAATATTCAAATAGAAGTTACATAACCCAAACCCAAATCAACATAAAAATAAAGGTCACCTATGCCTTTATTCTTTTCTACCTGTCTAAAGATTCAGCTATACTTGGGTTTACACTAAATTCACATTAAATCCCATGGACACACAGTGTGACTTCAAAAGGCCTCATCTTTGGTGGTAAATCCACATTTTCCCTATTAAGAACCAAATGGTCACATGATAGCATTTAGTTGTAACAGACACAAACCTGGTCACCACCTGGTTTAATTCACACCTGCCTGATGCATCTCTGTTAAGCAGCCTATAGTCTTCACTGCCTCAGCCTTCTTTCTAAATCACTGCCCACAAAGTATTCCCTACAAAGACAAGTAAAGGACTCCACAAAACTAAGTTTAGTGTAGAATTGGAATCAGGCCCAATGCTGAACTTTACCATTTAGATGTGGGCAAATGTTGGGTCTGGACTACTGTTAGCCCCCTGGGAAAGACAAAGATTCATGGGTCACCACAAATGGGAACCCTCCTCACTCCTCAAGTGACTAAGACAATCGGCTTCTCCAGAGCTGAGGAGGCATCTGACAAAGGGTAATCTATAGCAACAGCATGAGCAGTTTCTTAACTTGCAGAGGTAAAGGTGGCAAATGCAGCAGGTGGAGGCACCATTACGCTTTAAAAACTTGGCACATTCAAAGGAGCTTTAAGAGAAAACAAACTAACACCATACAGTTTTGAGACAACTTCAGCTTACTTATAATAGCAGCATTGTGGGTTTCTTTTCGAAAACGAAACTTTCTCAGCTTTTCCACTAAATCTTCAGCAACATCACAAACCACCAAAGACTCACTCTACAAAAGAGAGGGGGATACATACACTTAAAATGCCGTACGTTCAATATTTGTGCATGTTAAACAACTTTCAAATCTCCCAACCTCAGATCTGCATAGTTTAGTCATAGCTCTGTTCATCTCTGATATACGTTTCACTTTTACTTTCTCTTTGGCTGATAAGTACTTCAAAAACCAAGCACATCCTAAGGAGCATTTTATTAAAAGTGGAGAGGAAGTGGGGAAATGTGGAAGCCAAGGGCCATCTTTTGTGTCAGATGAGCAAGCATAGTATTTCACCCTGTGTGGCAAGAAAGGAAAAATCATTTTACTATTTTGGAGTTTCACAATTATGGAGAAAATAAAAATGACCATAATAGTAAAAGGGAGCAACAATTTATATCTTAGTTGACTACAAAATACATAAAAATGGCTATTAAGAATGTATAAAAATTAGTCAGGCATGGTGGTACACGCCTTTAATCCCAGCACTCAGGAGGCAGGGACAGGAAGAGCTCTGTGAGTTTGAGGCCAGCCTGGTCTACAAAGTGAGTTCCAGACAGCCAGGGTTATATATAGAGACCTTGTCTCAAAAATATTAAAAAAACAAACAAACAAAAAAATCAAAAGAATACACAAAAGGCAAGCAATGCTCTGGTTACTGTTCAGCCCACTGCCTCTTATAATATACTCACTAAATCTGTTTCCTTGAAAAAGAAAAAAATTTACAAAGGCAAAAGCAGATGAACTAAATATAACAGGCAGACCCTTGTGTTTGTGCGGTAATATCTTTACATACTTACCTGTCTGCCTCACCTGTCTGGTTCTTGACAGAGGTTTAATGCTACCCAAGCCGGCTCAAGCCAGTAATCTTCTTTACTTTAGCCTCCCCAGTAGCCTAAATTGAACGTGTGTGCCATCATGGCATGCTATGCAAAATCAAGCAGGCATGAAGGTGCACACCTTTAATCACAGTTTTTGAGAGAAGAGGCAGAAAGATCTCTGAGTTAAGGACAGCTGGGTCTACAGATACCATCTCCAAAAAAGAAAAAAAGAAAATTAATAAAAAAAAAAAAATCTTCCAAAACATACCAACATGTAGAAAAGAACATGGAATCCATGTGTCAGTCCCTCAGCTCCAATTGCTCACTACCATGTGCGTTTCATTACCCTCAGTTCATCAACAACAACCCAATGGACAGTCTTACCCAAAGGCTACAGAAGTCATTCACCTAGAAATACTGCAGTATGTAAGACAGCCTGTGTCCCAAGAAACGAACATAATGAATTGCTCTCCTTCAAGCCCTACCAGAATCCTAGTCTCTAACACCGAATTCGTGTGCACATCTCCTCACTGTTCTACAGTTTTCACAGTTGGTTTCGGTCATGTTGCAAAAAGTTCACATTGGACTTCTCATATACAAGTTTCCCCTTTTACTTCAAGAAAATCTGGACTCTCTTCATTAGAGCCTCAAAGTATTAAGGCTTCCAATTTTAAGTTTAAAAAAAAAAAAAAAGTCCCATAATGGAAGCCTATGTGCTTGACTCTCTGTGGGATTAAAGATGGCATATGCTAGCTAGCATTGTCACTGTCCTGAACCCTGGTAATCAGTAAGATGTGACAAGTATAGAATGTGTTATTACACAATCAAGGCATATGCCCCAGCCAATAGAAAACTTTGCTTTAGAGAGATGCTAAATCATAGGGAACTGCCTGAAACTCACATTAATCTTCTTTGACCAAAGATAGAATTAAGGAAACTAATAAAGACTTTAGATTTTTATTTAAGACAAAACCTAATCGATAACTGAGTCTTACCTTTCAGCTCTGATAATCAGAGCTATAGCTGTAAGCTTGACATCCTAGAGCCAGAAACCCATGCAAACATGCTCAGTGTGGAGCTCTGTTTGGAAGGCACTAGCCTCATGTGACCTCTAGCACAGTGGAAAGATGAAAACATGCTTTGATTTCATTTGTGTAATTCAGTTTGTGTCTTCTTCCTTTTCAATGCTACAACAAAGGCAAAAACACCTTCCTACAAGAACTGAGAAACCAGGAGTGATGGCACATGTCTGTAATTCCAGCACTTAGAGGCTAAGGCAGAAGGATCAACTGTCTCTTCTAAAAAAGCAGGGCCAGAGGGTGGTGAGGGAGAAGGGAATGGACTAGGCTTAGACAACTCACGTTTATTTACACTTGAAAGCATTTAAGAATGAGTACAAAGCTGTAAAAACAATTCTAGGTAGCAAATGTTATGTAAGATAGTTGAGCTTACACATTCATTTATTGGTGTGTTCAATAAATGAACAGTTAATGAGCACCAACACTGTGCTAAGTGCTAGCTTACACTATAGTCTAATACAGAAGAGACCTATATAAAAGAACAGACAAAAAAACTCTAAGTTGATACCTGTGATAAAGGCTAGAAAAGAGAGCCACATGATGCTTTGAGGACTTAGAAGTGAAGAACATGGTGACAGCAAAAGCTATCTAAAGTGATTAGAGCTAACATGGCAGCCAAAGTCACGAAACAATGTTGTGTCATGCCCACAACAGGAGCAAAGACCAAGGCTAGGGAAGGGTCTAGTAGGTATTCAGATCTCTATCCCATGGACAAATATAAGCTATCAACATGCTTTAAGTATTGTCGGAAGGTAAACATGGCCATTTTTGAATTTTGATAAGCTCGGATTTGTTATGATATGCAGTAAGCAGGCAGAGAGCCAGGAAGAGCACAGCAGCCCTGGTTACTAACAAGACTATTTCAGAGATGACAAGTGGCTGAGAGGTTAAAGATTAGCATTAAAAGAAGTGAGTAACATCAGTGAGTTACCATGAATACAGCCCGAGGCTGACTCCCCCTTCATGCTCCAAACCACCACACCTACACAAACACCATCTGTCCACATCTGGTAGGAAACTTAAGACTTAGGCTAGAAGCATCTTCCCCAAAATCTTAAGTCATACAGGTAGTAGACCCAGGAAGCAAGCCAGATCTGCTGACCTCTAGAGTTCTCTCTCTTAATCACTACATATGAATTGGGCTAGATTAGACATGAAGGAAATAAAGGCTTACAAAGATAACTTCTAGACTTCTAGCTTATGTGAGGAACACAATCACACTTTTAACCAAGTTGCAGAATTCTGGCTGAATGAGAACCAGATGTGTGGCGGAAACCATGAGATCTTTTTGGATAAACGGAGGAGCCTCTGTGGCATCTGTGTGATGGAATGCTTCCTGAGTATATTAACCAAAAAGTGGAATCTAACTGCTGGCTGGATCTCAGTTAAGGTCAGAGATAGGAACTCAAAAGTCAACTCAATATAACTGGGTACTGAAGCAAAGAGAAAAAACGGTAAACAATGAAGCCTCGGAAAGGAGCCTAGGAGTCCAGGGAATGGATAAAGGAATCCAAGGGGAACAGATGCATCAGCAGAAATAGGAGGAAAGCCAGAGTTCTGAATCCCAGAAGCCAAGGGGGGAGGCAGAAGGAAAGAGATGTCTCAAACACGAGTGTCAACACCCTGGAATGCAGCTGAAAGGTCATGATGAAAAGCCACGAGTTCACTGGGTTCAATGACCACGGTAAGATCTGCTAGACGGAAGTGGTCCCCAAGAGAGGCGTTATAGGTAACAACAGTGTCTTCCTGTTGTTGTTTCCATGGTACTTGATCGTACTTAAAAAGCACTTTGGGAAGGATCCAGAAGGTCCCTGATAGCAAGTGACTTAATTCTCCACTTTATGCTTGGGGTCCATCGTCAAGGAGAACAAAAACCACGGCAAAACTAAACCTCTGACAGTTGCTTAAAGGCAAAACCATAGAGCCTTGGGTCACATGGGTTCCAACGGCCTGGACTGGAAGAATGTGGATATCAGGAGCTATTCAGCGGAAACAAGAGAGTGCGGGTAGAAAGACGCCTGAGCGAGGCCGGAATGCAATCTGAACCCAGGCACTCGCCACCAACGCCGCCCCTAAGGCCCAGCCCGTCCCGCCGTGGGGACCAAAAGGTGCCAGACCCGGGTCCGAGCGAAGGCCACGTTCCAACCGTCCGCCCGCAGCGCGGGGGTCTTTCGGGCAGCCGCTGGAAGTCAGGAAAGGATGGCGATTCCGCCCAGCCCCGCGGTGCCTCCCTCCGCCACTTACCATTTTCCTTCCGGTCGTCAGCGGTCCGTTGCTGTGTGATCTCTTGGGTCCCTTTAAGAATGGCACGGCAGCCACCTCCCTTCCTGCTTCGGCTGGCGCACGGCTCAGCCTCCCCCACCTAACTACGCGGCCGCCGTGACCCGCACGTGACGGCGGACGGCGGGAGGAGAGGCCCAAAATTCAGCGAAATGCGGACGCGGGCTCCACTTATGCTTGCCAAGGAAGGATGTTGCGTACGCCAGGTTACCAAGGAATGAGCCGGGCTGCAGTGTGCAAATTCTTGGTGTTTTAAAACAGTCTACTAGCCTTAACGGAAGGAATTTCGTGGTGACAAACCTGAACCAATGATTTTAGCGGTAAATGTGTGTGACGATTACAGTTTGCTTCCAGATTTAATGCTTTTCAAAGACACGGCTCCCATCCTTTCGTCTGACCCAGAGCGCCATCCCTGACCCTACCTGCTTTCCAGAACTTGCTAAATACATTTATTTTCCAGAGAGTATTCATACTCACTAATAAATGGTGATCAGTGTTGATCATGCAGGCTCTTACTCTCAAGCCGAATAGAACACTGAAACCCAGGTGCTGTTATTGTTTCAAAGAGTGACACTCAAAATTACGACGTTTTAAATGTACTACTATTAGTATCCAAAATTGAGATAAACTTAGAAATTGTTGTTGGGGAGGAGGAGGAGGAGGAGGAGGAGGAGGAGGAGGAGGAGGAGGAGGAGGAGGAGGAGGAGGAGGAAGGAGACGGAGACGGAGACGGAGACGGAGACGGAGACGGAGACGGAGACGGAGACGGAGACGACGGAGACGGAGACGGAGGAGACGGAGGAGACGGAGACGGAGACGGAGGAGACGGAGACGGAGGAGACGGAGACGGAGGAGACGGAGACGGAGGAGACGGAGACGGAGACGGAGAAGGAGAAAGCAAGAAAAATAAAGGGTTATCATGCAGGGGAAGAGCATACATGTCCTGGACAGTTTTATGTCAACTTGACCCATACTAGAGTCGTCTAAAAGGAGAAAACCTCCATTGGAAAACTGCCTCCAGAAGATCCTTCTATAGGGCATGTTTTTAAATTAGTGACCGATGGAGGAGGGCCCAGCCCATTGTAGGTGGCACCATCCCTGGGTGATCCTGGGTTCTATAAGAAAGCAGGCTGAGCAAGCCAAGGGGAACAAGCTAGTAAGCAGCAGGCCTCCATGGCTTCTGCATCAGCTCCTACCTCCAGGTACCTTGCCCTACTTGAGTTCCTGTCCTGACTTCCTTTGATGATGAACAATGATGTGGAAGTGTAAGTAGAATAAACATTTTCCATCTCAACTTGTTTTTCGGTCACAGTGTTTTATCACAGCAATAGTAACCCTAAGACAATAGGTATAGCCAGCTCTGGAATCTGCACATGGCTTATTTTCTTAATTTTAAGATTAATCATCCCTTTAGTACTCACTCCTAGCTCTATGTTGGAGACTGAGATGGAGGGATCGAATGAGCACCAACGTGCAAGATAGCCTGGGATAGGAAAACGCCATCTTTTTATTATTATTTACAAAGGGTGTAGGGGGCTGGTGAGATGGCTCAGCAGTTAAGAGCACTGACTACTCTTCCAGAGGTCCTGAGTTCAATTCCCAGCAACCACATGGTGGCTCACAACCATCTGTAATGAGATCTGATGCCCTCTTCTGGTGTGTCTGAAGCCAGCTACAGTGTATTCATATAAATAAAATAAATAAATCTTAAAAAAAAAGAATTAAAAAATAAATCTTAAAAAAATAAAAAAGGGTGTATTTTATTATTGATTTAGTGTGTGGGTGTGGGTGTAGGGGTGGGTGGGTGGGTGGGTGTGGTCAGTGCAAGTGCTAGCAGAGTACATCCAGTCCCTGGAAACTGTAATTGCAGGAAGTTGTGAGCTGCCACATGCGTGCTGAGAATGGAACTCGGGTCCTCTGCAGAACAGCCAAAGCTATTAACCACAGAGCCATCTCTCCACCCTCATAAGCCCCTATCTTAAAACAACAAGCCCGGCAGTGGTGGCGCACGCCTTTAATCCCAGCACTTGGGAGGCAGAGGCAGGCGGATTTCTGAGTTCGAGGCCAGCCTGGTCTACAGAGCGAGTTCCAGGATAGCCAGGGCTATTCTCTGTATAGAGAAACCCTGTCTTGAAAAAAAACAAAAAACAACAACAACAACAAAAACCACTTAAGACTCCCCCCCCCATGCTCTAATTTCTATGGCCTCAGTACTTAAAAGGCCACACCACATTACATTTATTCTTAGTGATAAGGCATACCTGAAGCTTGAAGTACTTAGAATTAAGCTTAAGTTTGGAGGGGAACTTTGCCAGGCCTTATACACAATTTCCTCCTTGTAATTCTGTGTTCAGACTGTTAGAATGGATCTCCAGAATTTGCTTCACAAACCTGTACCCATCAGCAGTGTATTTAGAAGACTGATAATACATTCCGTTTAAGGTTTGTGCTTAGAGGGGAACAGATGTAAATGGCAAGAGGGTGAAGGAAGAGAACCTAATGTCAGCAAAGGATAATTAAGTATATTCTTTTCCTGGCAGGACTCAGAACTTCAATTCCTGCTTCTCTTCTATGCCCATGTCCCATGATTAGATCCCATAAGCCTCACCTAGGACAGACTTCTAGTTCTGGTTTACCCTGCGTCTCCTTTTTTAAATCTTGGAACTCTAGTATTTAACCAAACTCATGACTTCCTTGAGCAAAAAGCCTGCAGGTTTTTTTTTTTTTTTTCCAAACTTCCTTGTAGCTAAATTCAGACACAAGGCTGACTTGTGGCCAATGGAATATGTGACGTGTCCCTAGAATCTTCTTAAATGGAACTTGTCTCTCATTTTATTCCTCCTCCATGCTAGCAGGACATGGTGGTTGCCCAAGGATCAACCATATTAGATCATGAGAAGACCTGAGGAGTAAGGGTCATGAGCAGTGGAGCCAAATAGAGGGAGTCCAGGTTCCTCACTCAAGAAAACACAGTATGAGCTGTCATTGTCACACCTGGACATTGAGTAGAAATTGTAATTTATGATAGCTCTGTTATTCATAGAAGAAAAAAAAGCAGCAACTACTTTTCTAAAAGTCCTTGTCACTGCCAAGACTGCTACAGTGTACTCATATACAATAAATAAATAAATAAATATTAAAAAAAAAAAGAGCTCCCTGGCCCAGTGACCTGGCCCTACCTCTCAAATCCACCATCTCATAGTAATTCGCCAATTATGAACCCATCCCTAGGGTTATTCTATTCGTTAGGTCAGGACCCCACAACACAGTCATTTCTTTTTAACTAATTAGTTATTTCTTTGACACAGGGTTTTACTATGCAGTTCTGGCTGGCCTGAAATTTGATATGTAAGACAGGATGGCTTTGAACTCACAGAGATCCCCCTAATTCTCCCTCCTGTGTGCAGGATTCTGTGTATACATCACCCAGCCCAGCCTATCCAGTCATCTTTAATGATTAGATCCACCAGTGGGGATCAATCCTTTAATGCATGAACCTTTTAGAGGGACCCTTCATATCCAAAAGACAGTGTTGTCATTGCTGTGTTGTTGTCCTCCTCTTCTTCCTCCTCCTCCTCCTCCTCCTCCTCCTCCTCCTCCTCCTCCTCCTCCTCTCCCAAATGCCTTTATGTCTGGCATACATCTAACACTCAACAAACATTTTTATACATATGAGTGCGTGTGCATATATATATGGATATGCAAATGTACTCATGAGGGCTTGTGCCCTCAGAAACCAGAAGTGGATGCTGGAGCTGGAGTTACAGGTGGTCCTGAGCCATTGCATTGGGAGCGGGGAACTGAATGCTGGTCTTCTGGAATAGCAGGACCACTTTCAGCTGCTGAGCTACCTCTCCAGCCTCCACATTTTTTTTCTTAATTAGACAGAAGTGGGTGTATTAGTCCCTTTTCTCAGCTGCTGGACAGACTATCTGCCAACAGAGTAAGGGAGGCAAAGTTTATTTTGACTAGGGACTTCAGACTAGAGTGCATCATGACAAGGAAGGTGTGGCCCCCTGAGCATGTGGTCCAGGCTCCTCATAATCATAGCAGATCAGGCTGCAGTGGAAGCAGGGTCAGGTGACAACCACCTGAGGCTCTCCCCCAGGTACCTACCACCTTCATCTGGGCCTCACGTCCAGAAGATTCCCCAGGCTCTCCAAACAACCATACATCTGGGGACCAAATGTTCAAATATAGCCTACCAGAGACATTTCACATCCAAGCACTAACAGTCAAGACTTGTAGGAGTGGGCATGCCAAATAAGACCTCAGGATCTTTGTCTTCAAAGAGATGTCATCCTGTCTCCAACAAAGTGGAAAGCAAGGATTATCACCCAAGTCTTCTGACCTTTACATATCCTCTCTCTCTCTCTCTCTCTCTCTCTCTCTCTCTCTCTCTCTCACACACACACACACACACACACACACACACATGCACACACACACACACACACATGCACGTGAGTGTGCGTGCAAACACACACACAGAGACAGACAGAGAGAGAGCGAGAGAGAGAGTGCATAAACCTATATTGTATTTGTGGGAAAACAGAGGAGCAGAAGGAAGAGAGGAAGGACAAAGGAGGCTGACAGGATGAGCAAAAGCAAAAAAGAATGACATACGTGTACAAAACAATACTCATTACTTTGTAAATTTACTTTAAAATTACTTTT
This sequence comes from Rhynchomys soricoides, assembly GCA_019843965.1. Taxonomy (NCBI): domain Eukaryota; kingdom Metazoa; phylum Chordata; class Mammalia; order Rodentia; family Muridae; genus Rhynchomys; species Rhynchomys soricoides. Next base: position 1,776,942 of record JADRCH010000103.1, read on the forward strand.
AAAAAGAACAAGAAAAACATGGCATGCCAACCCAGGACTTTTAACAGTGGAATTAGACTTGTTCTATAGAAAAGTCATTGGTGGTGGTGCAGAGGGTCACTGAGTGCAGAACACACAGGAGAGACCCTGTGTTAGACACATATTTCAGTGGCTGTAGCATATCCAAGCAGGAAATGGTAGAGGCTTGAGTTACAAGTGTCCGTTCCTGTTTGTTTAGAGAGTTCCTCAGGATGAGCTAGGCTGGCTCCTCGTTTCTTTATTTCTGGTTTGGAGTTGGCTCTCATGGCTGGATTGGTGAATTGTTCTTATCTGATTTTCATATTCCAAAGCATTTCTATTTTTTCTTCCTACTTTTCTCTCATCACATATAATTACATGTATGTGCACATATATTTACATATATTTACTATGGCCCGCTCTTGCAGAGGTCTGAAGACAATTGCATTCTCCTTCTACCCTGTGGTTCCAGAAGATCCAAATCAGGTTGTCAGCCCTGGTAGCAAGTGCCTTTAGCCATCTTGTTGCTCTTACTTACATCTTAAATCTCATTAGTGTAGGGTCAATGGGGGTTGAGCGGGAGCAAAATCATATCTATGTAATTAATGTTACTTTACCTGCAACTTTCTACATTTTTGTTTCAGGATAAATATTCCCTTTTGTTTTACTTTAATAAATTTGCCTTCAGATTGGCCACCTGGAATGGTGGGATTGTGCATCTGACAGTATTTCTAGACTCTAGTCTCTAAAAACTTTAAAATATGCATTTTTAAAAAGTCCTCCCTCAGTGATTTAGCCTAAATAAGTAATTTAGGTTTATGGATACTCACTGTAGTGCTTGGTATGGTAATAAAAACATTTCCAACAGCTGAGCATAGCGTAAATACACATACTTTTACAAACAAATATCTGCTAATGAAAAAATTACATAGAAACAAACTTCTTAAATACTCCAGAAAATACAAGGTTACTTGGCCAAGGTCACAGGACAAACCTAACTCATCCTTTTGAAGCATACATTTCCTGGTGACGTGAGAGTATGCAAGGGAACCTTTAGTTAAGCGTCCTAATGCTCACTTTCCCTTTCTTCCTCTGTAACAGGATCGGATTTGGGGGGGGTGGGGGAGGGGGGCGTTTCTCCTGTCTATGCTGTCTATGGATCACTTTAGGGCTTAAGTAAAAGAGATATAAATGTGGATTTAGGAGAAACTTCCGGGAGGCTTCTTTGAGGCACTGATGACAAGGGTGAGGAAAGGAAGCCGACATTAAGCTACTTCCTGTACTAAGATCTCCTAATAAACAAACAAAAATTTGTTACTAAAACCTCTCAAAGATCTTGATAGTTCTAATTCGAGAAGAAAAAAAGAGGGCCGAGGGAGAACAACCACTTTATTTCTAAGAGAATTTTGAGTATGTATGCTGATTTTCCTTTGATTAAACTTACTTTGAAAAGGTTGATAAGGTTACAAAAAAATCGCTTGCGGCAGTGACCTCTTCGGCTTTTCCGCGACTATAGACAAATCGAGATCTTTCATTTTGTAGGCAACACCCCGCCCCGCTGAGGCCGGCCCTTCTCCCATTTCCAAATTTGCCTAGGGTTTGCAGGGTTTCCAGGATACCTCGTGCATCTGAGGATCTGCATCAACTTAAATTTTGTCCCTGATGGCTGCAAATTGCAGTTTGGAATTTGAGAACTAGGCCAGACTGGCGGAATTCTCGCAAGCCACCAATCCTGGGCGCAGGGCGGGGCGGAGATGGTCCCTCCCCGTTACGTAGCCAGTAGTCCGGACGGGAAGCGGGAGGGGCGTGGCATACCTGCTATCGACCTTGTGATTGGCATTCTGTCTCCAGTGGCCGAGGCTGTCAATTGCCCAGAAGCCTGGGCGAGTGAGGACCTACAAAGTTTGTCCGCTCCGGGGCGCCATACCGGCTCGGTCCCGGCCGGCCGGGCTGGACTGGGTTTGAGCCCAGGAGACCCCGATGGCCGCAGTGTTCCTGGTAACGCTCTATGAATACTCGCCTCTCTTCTACATCGCGGTGGTCTTCACCTGCTTCATCGTCACCACCGGCCTGGTATTAGGATGGTGAGTATCCGGTGAGGGCGCAGGGACCGCCGGAGGGTTGTGGGATCTGTGTCGAGGGTTCGGGTGGCTCCGGCAGAGCGGTCACCGCCACCGATCGCACTCGGCCCAGGCCAGGCTGCTGCCCCTGTGGGATGGGACCTCAGGGGAGAGCTTGGTCCTGGTGCGGGGAGGGGGGGGCAGAGTGCGTGTCCCGAAGGCTTTGTCTCCGGCCCCGGCCTACTTTGTGCCCAGCGGGGACCGGTCACCCGCAGCACGCAGACGGGATTCGAAGGTGCTTTGACTGTATTTCTGACCCGATCTGACCCTTGCTTGGTCCCAGATCTTTCTGAGGAACCTTTACCCCAATTCTATAGCTACCGTTTGGTAATTGAATGGCTTCTTGATGCAGTCTACTATTTTGGAAGTGATCTTTAGTTGATAGGACGTTTTTAGAAAGGAGCGAGATTTTAGGAATAAGTTATTCTGTGGGGTGGAGGCATTTTGCTTCTAGGAGAGTTACATAACCCAGGAACAATTCTTTCGGTGTAGAGTCTCCGGTATCTCTCTTGAGGAGATGCGGTCTTATCATGTTTAGGCTTATAAACACAGCTGGTTGAAACCAGGGGACTAGCCTACAACAGTTGCTCTCTAGACTGCAGCCTTCATAGCCCCTTGAAAAGACTTGTGAATCCGAATGTGTTGAACAGTGGTTCTAAATGAACAAGAACCGTGAATGAACCAAGAACCGGAAGAAGACCCTACGGAAAAAACATGAGCTACAGTTGGGGAGAGGGTACTTTGAAAAAATATGTGAGAATGGGAATGCATTTGAGAGAACAACACAGCATGAACTGAGGCAGACAGGTTTGGGACTGAAGCGGGCTTTGCAAATCAAGCTCAAAAATATTGCTTGATTACATATTCATCGTTACTTTACAGACAGAAACAGGTCTTGGTCAGTTTCTGAAAATAGGAGTCTCCTTTTGGAAAGGAACATGCTAATATTTCCACTTGCCCCGATGGTACAGCACAAAACTCCCATGATGTGGGCAGGATAAGATGAAGCCCAATCTTAAGGGGCTTTCTCTTTAAGGCAGGTGGTTTCCCTCTAGCATATGCTTGCAGTCCTGTCTCTGCATCCCAAGTGGTGGGAATATAGGAGTGTGCCACCATACGTGGATCACTACGTGTTATTTATTATTAACCTTTCAGGTTTTAATTGCTGTCATTTACTTCAAGGAAGTTTGTAATTAGAATTAAGAAGGTGTTTCCCAGTGTTTTTTGTTTTTGTTTTGTTTTGGTTTTGGCTTTTTTGTTTGTTTGTTTTTTCGAGACAGGGTGTCTCTGTGTAGCCCTGGCTGTCCTGGAACTCACTCTGTAGACCAGGCTGGCCTCAAACTCAGAAATCCACCTGCCTCTGCCTCCCAAGTGCTGGGATTAAAGGCGTGCACCACCACTGCCCAGCTAATACACAGTTTTTAAAGGACTACAACACTGGTGTTACTCTCTTCAACCTAATTTTTCTCTCTAAGGAAAATTGGTATCTAGTTGATAATTGCATTATATGTGTTGTTAAATAGCCCACAAAATTAGACTTTACCATTGGGGAAGTGGGTGAAATTCATATTGCACATAATGCTGGCATCTAAGGGTAAAGGGAAGACAGGAGAGAGACAGAAAGACAGAGACAGACAGACTGTGGAGTCAGACAAACACAGGTTCAAGCCAGGTTTAAGGCTTGATTTGAATCTATAATGATTGTTTACTACCTCATGTCAGTATGAGTTTTACAAGTGTTGCAAGTTTCTATCGATGTGTTATTTCTTGAAGTCTGGGCTGAGCACTGCTGAGGCTGCAAGACCTTGTCAGTAAGTGCCAGTCACCTCTGTCCTTATTTGAACTAACCAACCATTCTTTCTACTCGGCGTAGCTTCCCCTATGTAGATTAGATTTTTATATTGTTATTTGCAAACTAAACCAAAGCCAGAATCATCTGCTAGAAATTATGATAACTTGGGCACCATTTTAATCTTGCAGACATCTTTCTAATATTCCAATCAAGGCAACAACAGTGAACTAGTCAGCCTGATATACTTTTCATTCTTGTCATTTTGTTTCAGTAATATCCACAATGTAATCTTTATTGGTTATCTGTTTCTGCCCTGTGGTTCTTACCCCACACAGCTGAGTCCTTGTTTCTTGCTTCTCTCCACTGTGCTGCATCTACCTGTGTTGGTGGCATTGCTGAAAGAGCAGGAACATCCATCTGATTATTAGATCCCAATAACAATAGCCAAGAAAAGAAAAAAAAAAGTCACACAACAGGGCATAAATGTCTTCTAGTGTCCATGGTGGCTTCTGTGAGCCCCAGCAGCATCAGTCGGTCGAACACTCTCAAATACCTTACCCAAGTCATCCAGGATTTCCACTTGGCAGCTATTCTCTGCCTCCTCTGCACCACAGTTTAGTAAGGGATTGTCCGTCAGCCTTGCTGCACCCCTGTATACTCTGTTAGCAAATCTGGAACAGAAAAGTATATTTCTCCTTTGCTAGATATCTACCTATAATGCTTCACTAGAGAAGGATACAGACTGGAAGTTTAGGCAGGACTAAGGGCACACTGCTTCTGTTTAGTTGCTTTTATGTCTTCGTGTAGCAACAGTGCTTCACCCTGGTAGTGGCTCTGGTTCCAGTTCATAGTTTTCAAGTCTCCTAGATCAGCCTCATTTCGTTATATTGGAGTTACAGCTGCATAGGGTCCCAACTCCACATTTTTCTCTCTTTTGTTACTTTGTCTTAGGAATGATAGCTTTGGCAGAGTCTCTCACTCTAGGCAAGCCCTCAACCAGAGTTACATCTCCACTGCTAGTTAATAACTTTTAGTTAATTTCTTTCTGTTCAAATAGTTCATGGGGTTTTGGTCTTCTGGCTGGACTAGGACTGAGTGTTCTTGGGCAAAATCTCATCAAAGACAGAGGTTGCAAGTTGGGTTGATTACAGCTTGGACACCTGGTTGTTATGAGGATATTCTTCAGCCCATTGTTAATGAGAAATGAGATCCTAGTAACCCATTGCATGTAATAGCATTGTAATTAACTTAAACAAAGATGCCTTTGGTTGATTGTGATAAAGTGGTTTCTGAATTAGGTGCCTGGGGGAGTAAGTCTTTACAGCACTTGGCTGTTGATGGGAGTCATGGTGATTCTGAGGGCTGTGAGTGGACGACAGTGCTAAGGTGGCTGGGTTTGTAGGGTCTGTAACAGCTGTCCCTGGGTTTGTAGGGTCTGTGACAGCTGTTCCTGGGTTTGTAGGGTCTGTAACAGCTGTTCCTGGGTTTGTAGGGTCTGTGACAGCTGTTCCTGGGTTTGTAGGGTCTGTGACAGCTGTTCCTGGGTTTGTTGAAGGTATATACAGGAAGAAAGCAAATGTGAAAGTCTCAAACCAACTCTTAGAAAATCACAGAGTTTTGGAGGACTCTAAACCACTTTCTTCTGTGTCCCATAGTCAACCTCATGGAAACTTGGGGGTCACCACAGCACAAGGAGCTGCATTAAAGGGTCGCAGCATTAGGAAGTTTAAGAACCACTGGTTTATAGGAACTGTGTATTCCAAAGGTGATGGAGACAGGATTGTTAGGATGGTAAGAGAGGCATAGAATGTTACAAGAACACATAACATCAGTGAGGATGTGGGCTCAAGGATTTCTGGAGCCAAAGTCTTAGCACATATTTGATTGGTGGAAACTTGATTCAGTAAGGTCAAGACAGTTCAGGTATCTCTTTTTCTTTGGCTTCTAGGTTTTTCCTCTAAGTACAGCTTTATCAGCATCAAAGTTTGATACATACGTTTTCATTTTTAGCCAGTTCAGAGTTTTAGGTGTTTGTAAGCTATAGCCCAGAGTATGGTCTGTCTTTAGTAAACACCCTAGTGTTTAGAGGGAGAGCCTGGCTGCTTGTCGGGTGATATACTCTGTACCAGGTCAGAGAGGTTAGTACTGCTGTTCAAGTCCTTGCTCTCCTTGCTGATTTTTCTATCTCTGTTATTGAGCTGGTTCAGGGTATTGAAATCTCTGTGCATTTTTCTCCTTATTTTTAGAGTTGTGTCTCTTTTTTACCTTGTATTTTGAAATACTATCTGTAGATGAATAGACACAGGATTAATGTGTCTGAATGATAAATTAACTTCTTTCTGATTATGAAACAGCACTCTTTTTTTCCCCTGTATCCTCTCTGCCCTAACTCCTGCTCTGTCTGTTATTAGTAGCCACCACAGCTGGCTTGCTTTTCTCTTCCTCTCCCCAGCCCTCTCTTTCCCTGGTTTTCATTTTTTTCCAGGATTAAAGTTAGCTTCTTAAGCATTTAGACAAACTACCACTGAACTACATATTGGTTGGTATTAGCAAGAATATCTTTTCCCATGCTTTACTTACGATCTATTTGTGTCTTGGTATTTTAAGTGGGTTTCTTATATGTACCATATACCTAGGAATTGAAATTTTCTCCTATCTGATAATCTTAGTCTTTTAGTTAGGGAGTCTGAATCACTTGCATTGATGTGATGACTGGTGTTGTTGGTTTAAATCTACCATTTTATATTTTTTTTTATTTTCTGTTTTTGGCTCTTCCACATACATTATTCTTCCTTTGCATTACTTAAATAATTATGTTGGTATATTAGCAACAACTTTCAGTTTGCTTTGGGGATTTTAGTCTGCCTCTAACTTTCAAGATTTTAAAGATTCTTTTGTATCTTATAGACTTTGGCTACATTAAGTTGTCTGTTGGACCCTTCATTTTTGTTCAGTTTTCTTTTTCTTTCCATTTCATTTTGAAAGAAGGGGCGAGAAGTGCATGTGTCTCACTGGGGAGTGTTTACTGACAGCAGCCTCACACTTGGTAGGCAGTATAGTACCAAGCCATGTTCCTAGCTCTCATACAGGCCTCTTATTGTTGGAGTGCCTTCACATTTGCTTTCCCTATCAATCCATGCCAGTAGCCTTTCTCAGTGTATTTTCCCTAAAAGTAGTTGACATTAAACCCAGCTATGTCTCCTTTTCTCAAACATTTTATTATATAAATTTTCAAACATTCAGGACACAGGGAAGAATTACATGGAACACACATTACCCATTGCTAAGGTTCTACCATCAACACTTATTACATCACATGTCTGCCTGGTCATCCCTTCTTCTGTCCAACCATTTTTCCATCTTATTCCAGGGTGATGTACCTCAAAGTTCTCTTCACCCCTAAGCACTAGGGTGTGACTATTAGGGTGTCTTGTTTGTCATTTTCTTTTGTATGTTCTCTCTGTCTCTCTCTCTCTCTCTGTCTCTCTCTCTTTTGTATGTGTGTTGTGATATGTGTGTGTGCACGCATGCACACATGTGCTCTCATGTGTTCCACAGCGTGCATTTGAAAGTCAAGGACAGCCCTCTCAGTGTCAGTCCTCCCTTCCATCTCGTTTGAGACAGAATCTCTTTGTTCACTGCATAGACCAGCCTGGTTGCCCTCAAAGCTCCCGGGGATTCTCCTGTTTCTATCTCCCATCTTGCTGTTGGAGCACCGCACAGACACACACTCCCATGCCAACTTTAATGGATTCTAACTCAGGTCCCCACACCTGCCCAGCACATTACCTACTGAGCCAACTCCCTAGCCTCTCTGGTATTTTGTTTGCTTGGTTGCTTTTATTTTGTTTGGAGACAGGGTTTCTCTGTGTAGAAACTGTGCCTTGCTGTCCTAAAATTCTGTAGATCAGGCTAGCCTTGAATCACTGCTTTTGCCTCCTAAGTGCTAGGATTAAAGCATGCACTACCACACCTGGCCTGGTTTTCTTTTAAAGCGACATTTTCCTGCAATGGATGTGCAGATCCAGAACATGCTGTTTGCCAGGTATTATCAAATACATCTGTCTAGTACCAATTTGAGCAGCACACACTGCTGGGCTCTTCTTGGCTTTCCCAGGGATTTCTACGCTGTGCACTCTGAAACAGCCATGCTTGTTCTCATTTCTACCATAGGTTAGTTTTGCTTCTTTTAGGATTTCATATTAGAAAATCATATAGCATTGTCTTACTTAGGTTTTTACTGCTCTGAACGGACACCATGACCAAGGCAACTCTTATAAGGACAACATTTAATTGGGGTTGGCTTACAGGTTCAGAGATTCAGTCCATTATCATCAAGGCAGGAACATGGCAGCGTCCAGGCAGGCATGGCGTAGAAGGAGCTGAGAGTTCTACATCTTGTTCTGAAGGCAAACAGAAGACTGACTTCCAGGCAGCTAGGATGAGGGTATCAGACAGAGCCCACCCCCACAGTGACACACCGACTCCAACAAGGCCACACCCTCTAATAGTGCTACTCCCTGGGCCAAGCACATACAAACCATCACAAGCATATATATACTTTTTGATATTTTAAATTTTTTGTTTTGTTTTTGTGTGTGCTTTATGTGCATGTATGTCTGTGTGTGCCTGGTACCCACAGAGATCAGAAGAGAATATCAGATCCCCTGTTGCAGAAAGTTATGAGCTACCATGTGGGCGCTAGGAATTGAATTCCAGATCATCTGGAAAAGCAGACAGAGATCTTAATTGTTGAGCCTTCTCTCCAGCCCTTACATTTTTGAAAATTATCCACATGATTATAGCAATATATTTCTCTTTTTGGTGCTGACTGTTAATACATAATCCCCGGGATATGCCCGTCTGTGAGCTTGTTTCTGCAGGCTCTTTTCTGTTTCCTTTTCTTTCTTGTCTCTCAGTGCTGTGCATTTGGAGAGAAGGAAGTAATCAACTTATACACACAGATGAAGTCCACTGATTGAACCATGGGTTTCTTTTAGGGCATTCTGTTTAGATTGAGTAAACTTGCCTGGTTTGTAGTTTTACTAGATGTTTTGTTTAGTTTCTTTATCCCCAAGCTTGCTCCGTGTAGATTATCACAGTTCATGCTTCTGCATAGTTTATACAATGATGAAAGTCTGTATTTCATACTTTGCTTTGTTATTTTAAAAATTCTAAAAGATTATTTGATATTTTAGCAGTTCTCTGGCCTCATAAATCATAACAAATAGTCTGAATATTGAGTAAACATTTGGCTTACATATCTTCTGGGGTAGTTCTATAATGACCATGTTGTTTATTCTAAGTATAATTTACTTGTAATTACTGAGCTCTTGTGTGGTTATCCACAATGTAAAGAAAGAGCAAGTGGATTCATTCAGCCAAATGATACCTTGTAGTTCTGACCTCCCTTAATTCTAGATTGATTCTGCAAGACAATATTAAATCAGTGACTGCACCTCTTTTCCTGGTCCTTATTTTTAAAAGGACTATGTATGGAAGCCTAACATACTTTTTATGTGTCATAAAGTTGCAAATTTGCTGGTGTTATGTTTTATCTTTACCTTTCTTTAGGTTTGGTTGGGACGTTCCAGTAATTCTGAGAAATTCAGAAGAAACCCAGTTCAGCACAAGAGCGTTCAAGAAACAAATGAGACAAGTGAAGAATCCTTTTGGCTTAGAGATCACTAATTCATCCGCAGCTTCCCTAGCAAGTTGGTGGCTGTTTCCCAAGCTTTTCTCTTATCTCCTGTCGATTGTTGTTAGCCCTTCTGTTTTTTTCTCTGTTGCTCTCTCTTTATTAAACTTAACCATTCATTGACCTGAATACTGTAGACGTGAAGATGAACGTTATACATTTTCTTCTGGAAGAGACAGTAGTTACCAGAGACAGATGTGCACAGAGAGGAGTGTGAAGTACAGCACATGATAGTGGACAGTCTGTTAGGATGCTTACTGTGCCACGTTCAGTGATTTATCTAGTAGTTAATAGAGACATTGTTTATGGGGAGGAGAATGAAGTACAGACATGTTAGTGGACAGCCTGTGCCACATTCATTGGTCCTCAGTGACATGAGAAATGATCAAATGTGTAAAACAGTGACTTTAAGGTTGCTGACTGTTTTAAGAACAACTGATTTATAATCTGAAATTATGATATTTTAGTATACATTATCTTCATATAATGTATACTAAAATGTTATTTTTGGTGTGGTAATTACAGTTCACAGGCTGTAATTATTTCTGTGTTTGGAATTGTTAGAAGGACTACTTAGGAGCCATGGAGGTGAATTATGAAGAACGAAAAGTTAAGTCTGCCACAGTAGAGACACTTTGGAAAGTCCTTGTAGAGAGTGTGTACTCATCCCCGTCCCTTGTAGCTGATTTCTAGTTGTCGCCATTGAAAGATAAGCAGGTGTTTCCCTGGGTTTTGAGGAAACTCTTGGGTGGAAGAAGTGGGATCAGAGCACCCCGGAGGTCACAAGTGCAGAAAGGTGAGAACCAAGGACCGTTTGTGGCTCCGACGGGGAGGGGCAGGTGTGATGTAAGCGTCGGATGTCAGCTGGGCAGACCCTGGCTTCACTTGGGAGATGGCCTCACGTGCTTGTGAGGGATTATCTTGATTGTGGTAACCCATGTGAGAAGGCCTATCCATTGTGCTTGGCACAGACCCTGGGCTGCACCCACAGACCATACACACAGAAAATGAGACGTGAATGGCACTGTATGTACATTCATGGTATGAACACAGTGTGAGCAGCTGCTTCCAGCCCCTGCCACCCTGAATCCTTACTATGATGGCCTGTGCACTTGAGCTGTAGCAGAATAAACCTTTTCTCCCCAAAGTTGCCATTCCTAGGGCATTTTAATTACAGCAACAGGAAGAAGGACTAAGACAGTAGGCAAGAGAGAAGAGTCCATGAAGACTTGATTCTTTGCATGGGTTTCCATAGACAACGCTGATAACAGAGGTAAAATGGAGGAATGTGGAGTTTGGAAGAAAAATACTGAATTCAGGTTTGCGTCTGTGGATTTAGAAATGATTTTGATACTGTTCAGTGCAGATGGAGATTTAGGAGCAGATTTAGGTGCTCACCTTTGACACCTAACCTTTCATATCTTGACAACACATGCAGTCGTTCTCAGCTTTTAGCTTAGTCTTGCCACTACTTTTTCTTTCCTTCAAAACTGTTAAAAACAAAAATAAACGAACATAAAGGCATGCGAATCTGAGCCTGGGACATGATTAAAGTGCAACCATGGGGACTAGAGTTCAGATCCCCACACAGAATGTCAGGAGGGTGTGACCTGCTTCTGAAGGTGGAGGTGGGATCCCTGAGCAAGCTGGGTAGCAAGAAGAGATGTCTCTGAGCTCTGGGTTGAGATCCTGCCTCAGTGAGAACTAAAGGTGATCAAGGAAGATTCTCAACATTAACCCAGAAAAGCTATGTTGGGGCACAGGTGCACACATGCTGGTGTGCCCCCACACACGCACACATGCATAGTATACACACATGTGCAGTACACACACATATATGAAAATGGAAAAAGAACACTTTTTTAAAAATATTTGTTTCCTCTCCCTTCCACTCCTCTAAATGATGCTGATGTCTCCCTTCGTCTCTCTACTGAAGTGGCAGTCCTCAAGTCACTGATTGCTGATTCTGCATCCCACTGGTGACCTCTGGTAGACAATCACATCCAGTGGGAGTTTTGGGCCAAAGTTAATGAACTCACCTCAAGAGCTGATGGTCTTTTCTCCTTCACATTCACTGTGACTTTTGTAGACCATTCTTAGCTCGTTATCCTGCCTGTGACTTCCAGAAGCTCATCACCTGACAAGAAACCAGTTAGTCAACATGGGTCATTGCCTAAGTCAGTCTTTCTTTGTTTCTTTGATGGAGACCTTAGACTGGTCTGGCTCAGATTGGTCTGGACTTCATAGTATAGCTCAAGGTGGCCTCAGCAAGTGAATGGGGCTTTTTAAAAGTACAAAATCCTTACTCTTTTTCCTTAGTTATAAATAATGCCACCCTAAAAATTGAAGGAAACTAAGATCGTTTTCCCCAGAGTACATATTTATTCTGACATATTTTCACTTTAGAAGAATAAATTTTAAGATAGGACATAAAGATACTACCTTTATTAAAAGAAGGCAGTGGTGATTAAAATATCCAGTGGTGGTTCAACAACATCCCACCTCCCCCCAGCAGCCCCACCCCCCAGTGGCTTTAGATTTCAACCTGCTACAGTGTCTTAGCTGGATCTTGGGTAAAGGCTGCCAATAGAAAAGTCAACCATGAATCTTCCTGCTGTCCAGTCCCACAAGCCTGGAAGTACACTGAGAAGTGAGAAGAGCTGATCACGCTGTGAGAAAAACAGGAAATCTGGCTAGAACTGAGGCAGTCACCACCACCATTCAGGCAGAAGCAATCACAAGCAGAGCTGCCGCTTCGTGTGTCTGAGGAGAATGAAAATAGTCAGTGGAGCTCTCAGCTATGCCCTTGCTCACTTCACTGTCAGAAAAGGCAAATGTTCACTAGGAGTGTGGCTACTAAAAGAACTCAAAAAACACACCAGTGGATGACATTTCTTGTTTTCTGGGGGAAAAAAGAAGGATTTGAGTGTAAGTTATAAGAACAAAGTTCATGAAAAGGTAGCTATCCTAACAACGTCTACATGGATGCTGGTATGGTGAGTAGTTATTTTGCTTCAGGTGCAGATAGTTTAATAATCCAGGATGGTTTTTCTCACCACTGTATCCCAAGTACATGATGGATTGCACAGGAAGGAGAGCAAACACCCAGACATGACGTAACTTGAGAACTAATAAGAGAATTGTTGATCTGTTTTCTGGTGCACGTTGCTGGGATTTTGGTGTGTTTGTATTTTGTTCGGTTCACGTCCCAGTATAAAGCTTTAATGAAACCATAAGTTAGTTGTTCAGTATGTATTAGTTGAATTGGATTAATTTGCTTCAGGAAGCCTATTGTCACTTTGGGAACCCCCCCTCCACTCCACCCTGCCCCTCACCCCCATTTTAACAGATCCAATAACATAAAGCAAAAGACTTAGCATTTGGAGAGCAGTTTGCTAACCCACACTTCCTGATGGTTACTTTCCAGGGGCCCTGACTGTCTCACCACCCTCACACATGGTCTCTGTACATCACTTCCTCACAGAGACAAGGCTTTTCTGCCCGAGTAGTTGTTTTTAAATGGCTCAGTGCAAGGCTGTCTCAGGCACTTTGTGTTCTTAGCCTAGTGCAGTCGTGTGGGAGAAGGATGGGTTGAAGGAAGCCATACCCCATTTGGTGTTAAACTTTCTGATTTACAGCTGTGCCCCAGTTTTGTTAATGATATTAATGTAAAACAGTTCTGTGTCTGCAATTTATATATATGAAATTTAGACGAACAAGAACATGTGAAAGGGAGAAACTCCCTGCAGTCAGTCTCCAAAAATATTTGTGTTACGCTTCATAACAGCAAAATTACAGTTATGAAGAAGCAACAAAATGGTGTTATAGTTGGGGGTCCCACAGCATGAGGAATAGTGCGCCATGAAGGCTGAGAACACTCATCTAGAACCAGTTTTAGTGACACAGTAAAGCATGGTTACTTTCCGTTGTCAGTGAATTAACACCTAGCTGAAATCCGATAAGTATCTGAGATAGGCTTTCATCCCAGTCGCCTCTGCGGAGCTCCTGCTGGGTAACACTTGTGCCTGGTTAACTACGTGTGGCCGTGTGGCCCCGCCTCCCACATTCCACCGAAGTGGAAGTTGAGTAGGACACCCTCTTGTCATCCTGAGAAACATTTGCTTGAATTCGTTTATCTTCTCACATTTGATCACATTTTAAAGTCAGGAATCAATCAAAGTTCCTGTTACAGGCTGGCAGAGAAAATCTTCAGTGAAGGCACACTGAGGCCTGCGGATTGCTGGGGTGCAGAAGCCAGGCTGTTGTGCCAGGAACAGTGACCCAGACTACATTCAGTTCTAGTCAAACTCACCCTGCCTCTGTGCTCCAACTGTGGCAGCTTCCTCTCCCAACTGTAGGAGACACTAGATGTCTCTCCCCTTGAGCTCAGTATGCTTCAGCTGCTACTAGGAAGGAGGAAAAAATCATGTTGGTAGCACTTAAAGTACTGTGTAAGCAGAGAATCCATAAGTAAGACGACACATGTGGTTTGTATATGCCCTTGGTCATCTACTTATCAAGTCTACTGAAGTTGTAACCTCCTTTCGTTGAAAGCAGAGAGAAAATTAAACCTCTCGTAGTTGGTACCCCCAGCCGTTCCAGGGCTGTGAACACTGTGATGGGCATTAACACTGTCATCGTGTCTACTAATAAACAAGAGTAATCAGGTTCTGCTTCATCTTAGTGTTTTCTAACTTGAGTGATCACCATCTGGACGCCCACTTTGGATGGCTCTGCTCTGCTCTCCTGACCCTTGTGATTTGGATTACATATGTTCTTAGAAATGGGTGCTTATACTTACCAAAAAGGAAAACTGAGCAGATCATTTTAAAGATAAGTTACAATGATAAAATTTTGTGGCTATGGCTAAAATCCTGCATAGCTGTTGAGATTTTTATATTTGTAGACATATAACTTTGTAGATATACAGCAACTTTTACAAAGTGCCATGAGCATGACCAGCATCCAGAACAAAGCCTGTACGGGTTTCTTGTCCTGTTGTTTTGCTGTCTGACCCGTTGGGTGACACCCGTTCTCTTTCTGGTTTGTTTTCTGTAGCAGGCATGACCTTGACGACAGACTGCCTGGAAGATAGTCGTCTTACATGCTACTGGGGATGCAGTGTTCAAAAACTGTATGAAGCTCTTCAGAAGCATGTTTACTGCTTCAGGGTAAGCACTCCGCAAGCATTAGAAGAGGCGCTGTGCAGTGACTATCTCCACCGAGAACAGTATTTGTATCCTTTTCCCACATACACTCACTGGCTCAGAAAAAACAAGACTCTGTGGATACAGTCAGATGTTGCCAAGTTACTGACTTATTAATATATTTTTGTTCTTTTGGCAATTTGCCTTTACATACTCAAAAGTATTAAAAAGCACAGCAAAGAAGAAATATATTGCCAATTACCAAGTGATACTGAAATCGAAGACTTTGGTCCAGTGCCCAGATCTCGCTATCCTTTGGTAGCTCTGTTGACACTCGCTGAAGAGGATGACAGGGAAATTTATGATATTGTAAGTATTGAAGCATCTGCAATACCTTACCTCTATAAGATTTGGGTGATTCCGTATTGCTTTTGAAATAGGAAAAATTAATTTCTGAAAATATATATTTTGTCTTGGACTAATGTTTCTTGAAAAATTAAAACATGGATTATATCCCTGTTTATTTTTTATACCTGTAACACACCTTCAGAATATGATGTTTCCCCCATGTGGATGACAACTACACGGCTTTATTAGAAAATTAAAGGTGGATTGTTGTTGAGTGAATTTGCTTTAGAGAAAATGTCCTTTGGAATGTGTGCCTGTTCTCTACATTTTATTACTGAATTGATCAGCGTCATGTTGACTTGAATTGCTTGGTTTTGAGACCAGGTCTGGTCTTTTGGGGCCACAGTTACCTTGTTTCCATTGGAATTCCTGCTACACCTGTGTTTTCCATGTGGGATCCCTATGTTCAGCCATTTTAGGAACTTTTTTTTTCTCATTGTGTGCTGATTGTGTGTGTGTGTGTGTGTGAGCAGCTGTGGGGGGTGGGCAAGACAGGATTTTACTGTGTAGCTCTGTCTGTCCTGGAACTCACTCTATAGACCAGGCTGGCCTCAAATTTAGGAATCCACCTGCCTCTGCTCCCTGAGTGCTGGGATTAAAGGTGTGTGCCACCACTGCCCAGTTTATGTACACATTCTTTAGACTGGTAGTTCCCTGTTCAGAACATAAAAGCATCTAAGTCTGTGGTTCCCAATCTATGGGTTGTGATCCGTTTTGTGGTCAAATGACCCTTTTACCAGGATGGCTTAAGACCATCAGAAAACTCAGATATTTATATTATGATTCATAATAGTAGTAAAATTACAGTTTTAAAGTAGCAACAAAAATAATGTTATGTTTGGGGGTTACCACAGCATGAGGAACTATATTAAAGGGTCGCAGCATTAGGAAGGCTGAGAACCACTGACTGATCAGTGAAGTGGAAATGTATATAGGTTGAACATGCCAGTCACTGACATGAGCCACATGTGGGAAATTCTAACCCACCCTCATTGACCAGTCACAGTTAAGTTCATGTGCGGTCAACATGCTTTTGAAAATTATTGTCAGGCCATGTTTTTAAGATGTTCTTAAAGCACAAATGAATTTCCTGGTTAGACTTGGGGCTCATCTCTGTCTCCAGGATAGCTCACTGTATATTTGCCAATATACCCAAGTCTGAAAAATCTAAACTCTGAACCACTTCTGCTTCTGAGCATTTCTGAAAAGAGAAACTTAACCCATATATGTAGCAACCCTGGGTAGAATGTATGGTAAGAGCCAGGGGTGGTGGCACAGTTCTTTAGTTCCAGCACTCAGGAGGCAGAGGCAGGCAGATTCTGAGTTCAAGGTTGGCCTGGTCTACAGAGCTAGTTCTAGAACAGCCAGGGCTACACAGAGAATCCCTGTCTCCAAAACCAGAACAACAACAAAAGAAAAGAAGGAAAAGCACTCTTATGGCAAGAGTGGCCTTTTCTGTGTTTGATATGCTCGTTAGTAATGATACAGGGACATTTAATGGTAGTTTTGTGTGATATACACAATATAATCACTAGCATTAGCCTACAGTTTACTTAGCAACAACCTAGGGAGTTAGAACAAATGTCCTTATACAGACTAAAACAGAGTGGAGAAGAATCCCAGCCTACTCTACCCCCAGGGTCTCATCCATGCTAGGCAAGTGTCCCCCACTGAGCTGTGCCCCCCTCCCCCGTTTCTACCATTTTGTAAAAACAGTGTCTTTATGAAATAAATGTGTGTTGAATTTTGAAAGGTACAAACTCTTAATGAAAATATAATTTGTTATTTGCAAATAAGAATTTAAAATTTCATTTGTTTGTTTTATGACAGGGTCTCACTATGTAGCTGTAGCTATCCTGGAACTACGTAGACCAGGCTGGCCTCAAACACAGAAATCTGCCTCCTGAGTGCTGGGACTAAAGGCGTGCACCACCACTGCCTGGCCTTGCTTGCTTTTTATGATTGCATGTTTTAGACAATGTCCACATACACACCCTTTTTATAAGCAGAAGCTTTTCTTGTGATTGGGTCAGAGTTAGGCCTTGGCAGCCAGTGAACCCTGAAGGATGTCAGATGTCCTTGGAGCACACCACCTCTGAACACAGTGCTCTTTGCTGGCATTGGGGATAGACATTTTGACCTCTTGGTCATTGTTCTAACTTCTCTTTAGCTCTGGGTTCCTCTCTCTTGGTCTCTAATGAAGCACTAGCTCTCCTGAGAGTGTGATCTCCATTCCCCTTTCCCTTCCTTCCCTCTTCTCCCTGTTGTGTCTTTCAAATGTTTCTGCAGAATGGGGCAGGTAATGAGACTGAGGTGCTGTTGCCTGGTTGCCCAGCTCTCTTCTGGACCCTTTAGGACCGCTGCAGATCTCCTACTTTCCTTTCTCGATTGCCCGTCTTTAATACCTCGTAATGATTCTTGTGGGATATTATGTTTACCAAGGTGGTTGGAAAGTGACTCTCTCTAGCCAGTTCTCCGCATGCTCCTACAAACCAAAACCTTCTTGCCCCAGTGACCTCAGGGGTTCCTTCATCTTTTCCTCCATAGTTTATATCAGTTTTGAATTGAACTATTCTGGCACTCAAGTTGCTGTCTCAGCACTTCCTACCAAGGCTGAGCATTTAGAGACAACTGTGCTTATAAATTACGTGGATTCACTCTCTCAAGATGAGGAAAGCTGCATAAGAGAGCTCCAGGAGTCTCCCAGTGCTGTGGACGATCCTGTCCATTGTTTGTTGTGTCTCCTTTTCCCTTACATGAAGGTAGGACACGGCAGGTGCCATGAACCCTCTCTGTACTCTGTTTATGTCACAGTGTTATGGAGAGATCCATATAACTTACAAATAGGTTAACAGAGATTTTCTCATGGATTTTTTTCCAAAAATTGTGGCTGTCTTCAGATACATCAGAAGAGGGCATCACATCCCATTACAGATGATTGTGAGCCACCATGTGGTTGCTGGGAATCGAACTCAGGACCTCTGGAAGAGCAGTCAGTGTTCTTAACTGCTGAGCCATCTCTCCAGCCCTGTTTTTTGTTTTTAAATAGCTGCATAGCATTTCATTTGGTTTAAGTGAAAAGTCATAATCCTGAACATTGAAATCCTGAAAGACCAAAATCCTAAAATATAATTCTGGGGAACACAATTTAAAAACTTTAGATAAAAGACATTTATTTACATTTCTTCAAGGGAGTTTAGGGCCTGCAAGATGGCTCAATGGGGTAAATGCATTTGCCACACAAGACAGGTGACCTGAATTCAATCACTAGAGCCCATGTAAAGGTAGAAGGAGACAACAGACCCCACCAAGTTGTTTCCCTGAAAGTGTACTACATATCCACACATTGATAACATTAAAATAAAGCTGAAAGTGCACCCCGTATGCATTCACATTAATAATAGTAACAATAAGGAGAATTTGAGAGACGTGAACATGTTAGAATACTCAATAGGCTACTTTACAAAATAAAATAGCCAACAGTGTCCTGTGTGTTTTCACAAGTATAAATGTTCTGATGTGCGAGTGATGCCCTTGTAGTTATAAAGAGAGAAACTGTGTTCACAAAAGATAAGCCAAAAAGCAGAATTTTGGGGTGTGTGGTGGTTTGAATATGCTTGGCCTAGGGAGTGGCACTATTAGGAGGTGTGGCCTTGTTGGAGGAATTGTGTCACTATGGGGATGGGCTTTGAGACCCTCTTCCTAGCTGCCTTGAAGACAGTAGTCTTCTGGCACATTCCAATCAAGACGTAGAACTCTTGGCTCCTCCAGCCTGCTGGGACGCTGCCATGTTCCTGCCTTGATGATCATGAACTGAACCTCTGAACCTGTAAGCCAGCCCCAATTAAATGTTGTTCTTATAAGAGTTGCCTTGGTCCTGGTGTCTATTCACAGAAATGAAACCACAACTAAAACAGGGTGTTAATATGGACTCCAACTTTATTGCAGAAATACTAAGACATACCTTAGTGTTTTGATGAGGTTGATCAAAAGTCATGACCATGATGAAACATGGTAGTTAGCCAAGGCAGAAATCTCCGGAAATGTCTTCTTTTGTAAGTTCAGATATACAGGAAGGACCCTCCTCACTTAGTGAGGACATTTCAGTGGTTTCGTGTGTGTACAAGCCCACAGGTCAGCACCAGTTGTTTTTTACCTTATTTTTCTGAGACAGAGTCTCCCTCTGAATCTGGAGCTTATCAATTCAACTAGACTGGCCACCAATCCTGTAGGAAGCCACCAATCCTGTAGGGAGCCACCAATCCTGTAGGGAGCCACCAATCCTGTAGGGAGCCACCTGTCTCCCTTCCCTTTCTCCCCTCCAGTGCAGGGATTACAGGAGCCTGCCTCTGCTGTGCCCAGCTTTTACGTGGGTACTGGGAATCAAACTCAGGTCTTTGCTCTTGTATGACAGCGCTTTACTGACTGAACTGTCATCCCAAGCCCCTTGTGTTTTTACATATGTGTACAGTATTCACATACCAAGTTAGTATTTTTATAACACATTTTTGTGCAATCAAATTTTCAAAAAAACATAAAATAATTTAATAGTCTATAAAATTCTTTACATAATTGAAAAGTCTATTATTAGAAGTGATGCAGAACTGAAATACACAACATTCCTAATTGCAAATTAATAATGTTGGCAATTTAAAATAGCATAAAGAAAATTTTAAAAGAAAACCAAGACAATTTAACACTGAGACAATATCATGGGGCTCGGTTATGGGCATGAAGGCAGTTTACAAAAGCTCCAGACAGCCTCAATCCTAACTATATTTTTATATTCATTGTATTGATGTGTGCACATATCTGTGTGTGCCAATGACTGTAGGTCAGTAGAAGAAGTTGGCTCTCTTTGGAGCTGGAGATATAAGCAGTTGTGAGCCATCTAGCATGGCTAGGATGGAAGACTCCAGTCCTCATAAGTTCTTTTGACCACTGAGCCATCTCTCTAGCACCAGTGAACAGTATTTTGAAGTCATGTGTAATGGCTGTCCGCAGAGACTATCTCTTAAATTCTTCTATGATTTCATATAAATCATGCCCATTATCATTGTATATCCTGTCTTCTATGCTGTGCTCTTATGGAGTTCCAGGCTACCCAGATCTTGTGCAGATGACATGTTTGGTGAAAAGAAAACTGGCTATAGGGTTGCAGCGCTGTGGTCTGTCTCCTGCTGAGCCTGTGACTGCTGTCAGAGAAGTTCCTCACCTCCCTGCTTGTCAAGTGTGGCTTCAAGTCATTGAAAGCTCCCAGAATTTCACCACCTGGAAGGAGTGCCCCGCCGACAATGATGCTTCTAACCTGCAATTTGCATCCTGTCTGTGTAGTTGGCAAATGCTCTTGTCTAGTTTCCACCAAATGCATTGGTTGAGTGGAAAATAAAACAAGTTTTATTGGTAACACTTTGCACTTCACTTCCAGAAGCTTGAGCATATCTAGTTCCAAACGCCATTATTATGTGGCAATTCAGCTGAGCTCCATTTTATTTTGTAAAGGCCACTACATCTTCCGATAAGCATTTATAAATGCATTTTGCTTTTTCCAGGCAATAATCCATAAATGGCTGAGTATCTAAAATTTCTGATGCTTCCAGGCATATATTTAATAAATCAAACAGATCAGTGGAGACCACATAGAAGGCACCATTGTTAATCAAATCAAGGCGCCCCCTAGTTTCCTATGCTCGACTGTGTGGTAAATGTGAAATTTCTAGCTAACACCAGTTTACCCTCTACTGTTTTGTGACACTGGTGTGATCTCCATGTGAGCAGGTGTCCTTGGTTTAGAAGATCCCTAAGCTTACTCCAAGGTGGGAGGCCTAGTGCTGTGTATGACAGGGTAGGAGGAATACGTAGTGTTTTTAGTAGCGTGGCAATGTACTGTAGACAAGTGAGGGCATACTAACCCATCCCCAAGACTTGGCTCTCTCCCCTCCACCACCCACAGCCTTTCATCCACTATGAGAAATTATGTTTTTCACTGTTTATAACCTGTTAGCTTATAATTTGTGGGTCTCTAACTCTGGGAGATTTGGAGTTTTCAGGGTTTCAGTCTTGGGGATTCTGGCTGGCCTCACACACATTGTACGTGGTGTGTGTGTGTGTGTGTGTGTGTGCGGATACACAGGATGGTGTAGGGAGTTCCTAGTTTAACTGTCTTATACTGAATTACCTATGCAAGTGTGCTTTATGCTGGGGTGTAGCTGAGCAGTAAATGCATGGTGTTTTGTTTGTTTGTTTGTTGTTTTTGTTACCAATAGTACCAGCTCCCTTCATTGAATTCTCCCAACCCGTCTTTCTCATGAGAGTCTCCATGGGGATGCAGGCTTTGATATGTGTCGAGCCTGTGTGTGAGAAAAAAGTTTGTTTTTGTTTATCTTCTATTTGTGGAGGGACAGAGAAGGAATCAGCATTAAATGCCGTCTTCAGTCACCTTCTACTTTATGTTCATGTTGTGAGTACATGTATGTGGATGTGCCATGTGGAGGCAGAGGTGAGCATCAGGTGTCTTCCTCAGCTGCTCTCCACCCTATTTTCTTGAGGCAGGGAGTTGCACTGAACTCCGAGCTCTCTGACTAGCTAGATTGGCCAGTGAGCTCCCTGGAGCTTCCTGTCTCTGTCTCCTAGCCCTGATGTTACAGATGTGCTGTATGAGGCAGGTGTCCAGTTTTATATTTTTCCAAATTATTATCTAGATGTCTCCAAACAAACAACAACAACAAACACCTAGGCCCTCCTCTGTGTCTGTGCCTCATTGTGCTTTTGCACACAACTAGTTTTGTTTCCCCTCTGGACTGTTTCTTCTGTGTCGTCCATTCCTCTACTTGTGAATCAGTACTGTACAATTTAATACTTGATGAGGTTAGAGAACCTGGGGCTGTTGAGTGCTTTCCGACCTATTCTTATATGTTCCTTTTTCTGTGTATTTTAGAATCAGTGTATGTAGCTCTGTAGTCATGCACAGTGAGTCTGTAAATTTCAGTAGAATTAAAATGTGTCAGAAATCTGTCCTTTTCAGTGCTATGATTTATACAAATTAGTGTAAATGTTCTAATATTTCTCTTATCTGATATATGAAGCATTTTTCACTTATCTGTGAAAGAGTGTTAAGTACTGACTCATGTCCAATTTTTATTTTAGATTTCCATGTTGTCCGTAATTCATATTCCTGATAAGACTTACAAACTTCCCTGCAGAATATTGTATCAATATTTAATCCTGGCTCAAGGTCAATTTTATGATCTTAAGGTAAGTCATACCATGTAATATTTGTTATTTATAGAGCTCAAGGGATGGCTGTTTTTAAAGAGAATTATGGTTTATAGTTAGTTAGAGACATTAACTACTCTTGCCTCTTGGATTTGCTAGTTCATAAATTCTCAGTAGCTTTTGGGACCCCAGGTTCAGAGAGTAACTGTTGTTCACAATCGTCTTTACACTGGTTTCTTCGTTTTCAGCAACTTTACATGTCTGCAAATAATAGTCCTACTCCCTCCAGTGACCCGTCTCCAGCAGACAGACATGTGGAGCAGAGCTTGTTGGAGAAGGCGGGACTGGCTGGGAGTGAAGTGGACCCAGTGGAGGAGAACAGCAAGGACTGTGTGGTGTGTCAGAACGGGGGCGTCAACTGGGTGCTCCTGCCCTGCCGGCATGCCTGCCTGTGCGACAGCTGTGTGTGCTACTTCAAGCAGTGTCCTATGTGCCGGCAATTTGTGCAGGAATCCTTTGCACTTTGTGGTCAGAAAGAGCCAGACAAGGACGTACTAGAAACTTCCTGAAGATATCACAGCCGAAGAGTGTACTTTCTATACAAGGTCAGAACCTTGTGGCCTTAGAGGCAACCCTAACAGAATCTACAGTCTCAACTGTCGGAGAGAGTTCTATTTTCACTTCATACTTGTACAATACGTGGATGATGGAAATAAATTCTTCCTGCTCAGTGTAGCAAGTGCTGGATGCTGTCTTTGTTGATACCTAAAACTTGACTCTTGAGAAGAATGTAAACATTTGTTTGTTTGTTTGTTTGTTTTACCAGCTAGAAGATTTCATGTAGTGTGAATGAGAACAGTCACTCTGAAAATCAATCTACTTGAAATTCCAGGAGGTACAAGTTTCAGGGTGGCTGACTGCTTTTCCTTTTAATGTAATGTGTAGTGGAATTGAAAGACTGAATTCTTCTTAAAGTAATTACATGTGCCCCAGTTTACAAAGTAATTGGAAGGGCCTTTTTACCTCCCACCATCTCTGAAATATGCTTTTATAAATATCCATTTGGTTTCAAATTTTTTCTTATCAGAGTTACATAAATTCATGTTTTAACTTTTCTGTATAGGTTTTTAAGTCATAGACCAGGCACAGCTCTGATTATCCCCGTGTGTCATAGATTAGATAGCAGGGGGCAGATACGTAACACCTGGAGAGTAAAATCTCGTGGATAATTAAATTTATGGACTCCACTGTCAGATGTGATTAGATAAGCAAAATGTGCCCTGCCCAGGAAGGTCGGTGGCCCCCACTGCCTTGCCTTATATTTCTTCCTTTACAGCAAATCTACCCAGAGGTGGGGGCCAGAGGGACAGAGCTAGGGAGAAAACACACACACACACACACACACACACACACACACACACGCGCACACACACACACACACGCACACACACGCACGCATGCACGCGTGCGCACACACGCACGCACACTAAAAGGAACAAGTTACTTTGTTTTCTTTTCCTACCATTTTCTATCCCAAATATACCCGTATCCCACATCGCTCCTCCCTTGTACTGTTGAGCTGGCCCAACACCAGCACCCCACCCCACCCCACCCCACCCCACCCTACCCCGCTGCCATTCTTTCCAAGGTGGCTAAGAACAGAAAGCTTCCATCAGAATTACCATCAGCTCCCCAGGAAAGTGGGTTACACCAAATAAGCCAAGGCTTCAGGAGGAGGCTGAGCTCTTCTCCCGTGACTGTGACAAAAAGTGGTGCTTGTGTGTCACCTTTAAATGTCATTTTCTCCCACTCAGATACAGCACTTGCAAGAAACAGCCATTGTCCATTTTATAAACAACATAAACTTTCTCAGCGTTCAGTAGCTATGTAGTAAATACCCCCTAGAGTGGGGCATGGCAGTGCATTCCCTTAATCCCAGCACTCGGGAGGCAGAGGCAGGTGGATCTCTGTGAATTCCTGCTCATTCTGATCTACATAATGAGTTCTAAGCCAGCCAGAGATACGATGTGAGAACCTGTCTCAAAGCAAAAACACCATACCTTCTGGCTCTGGACTGCAGTGGAGCAGACAGAGCTACTGGCCTCAATATTAGTGTGCCCAAAAAGAACATGGAGGATCGGCTAGACACAATCCTCGTGCCTAGAAGAGGCTCTAAGTCTGTCAGTGGAGCAAGATTATCCAAAGTGCATTCTGTGCTGCAGCTGGCAGTGCAGTCAGGAATCTCCCTCCACCCTGTCACCTGGGAGCGCCCTCAGTGTTTGCCTCCATCCTAGCCTGATGTCCTTTCCATGTCTTTGTACCAAACTGTCCTAGATGCACAATTGCCTCCTGTGGAGGTACAGTTTTAGTAACTGCAATTCTATTAGTAATGTCACCCTATTTTTTCATAGGGCTTTTTTTAATGGAGTAAAATACATGCCATGTAGAATTTACTATTTTAAGCATTTGTAAATGTAAATTCAGTGGCATTGAGTATAATTGCACTGTCACATAGCCGTCACCACTAGCTGTTTCCAGAACTCTCCATCCCAAGCTCTATTTCTGAATCCACTTAGCACCAGTTCCACCCCCACCCCCAGTGCCACACTGTTTACTGTGACAGCCGTGGACTGAGCTATCCTGGTGACTTCACACAGTTGGGGCCACTTGATGATGTTTTCAAGGTTTGTGCATGCTGCAGGTCACGTTATACTTCGCAGCCTTTTTAAAGGCTAAATCATAGTTCACATCTCGATACCCATTTTCTGTATATTTTTAATGATTTTTAAATATAATTTGCCTTATTTTCCCCCACACCCCCGCAGCTAAAGTCTAAAGTAATTGTTTTTCTTGCCCTTGATGGTATTAGTGTGAAGAACTCAGTGATGTAATCAAGTAAAGCAGCACAGATGGCCCCATTGACATTATCCATGATTTTGAGACAGGGTCTCTGTAAAGTCCTGGGTGGCCTGAAATTCACTTTGTAGACTAGGCTGACCTCAAACTCAGAGATCTGCCTGCCTCTGCCTTCCAAGTGCTGGGATTAAAGGTGTGCAACACAACGTCCAATCACAACTTTTTTTCAGATTTATTTATTTTTTGTATATGAATACACAGTCGTCATCTTCAGACATTACAGATGGTTGTGAGCCACCATGTGGTTGCTGGGAATTGAACTCAAGACCTCTAGAAGAGCAGTCAGTGCCGGCTGAGTCATCTCTCCAGCTCCCAATTACAACCTTTTGTAAAGGTGAGGTTTGGGAAACTTTGGTTTACAATGTTGCAAACGTGATATGCATTCAATAGAAGGCTTGCTTCAAATGGTCGGTGGTCCATTTTCCTGGGTTAGGGATCCACAACATGAACCAGGACAGGGCAGGGTGTCTGCAGGAGACAGCTCTCAGCCACACGGTCGTCAGTGTGAGCTACGCACTGCTGTGCTGCGGTTACCGTGCTGACTGGAAGAGCTGTGGTCAATGCACATTCTGTGTGCAGTGTTTTCAGCTTCCCTTATTGTTGATCAAGATAGAACTCCTCAGACTGGGCATTGTAGGTGGGCATTGTATTGTCAGTCTGTTTTTCATAACTTTGTTGTAGTAAAATATACAGTACAATCAGTTTACTATTTTAAGCATTTTAAATATAAAATTCAGTGGTATTAAGTATATTTACCGGCTCTTGGAGGCTTATGTTAGAATTTGCCATGAACAATGACACTGTGTGAAAACATCTGTAAAAGCCTTCAGTTTGAATGCATTATTAGAAAGAAAACATTTGGTTCTTTCGTTCTGTGAACCCCCAAGCCAGGGCTGTATGTGGGTAGACTTCACAGGTGAGAGCCGCATCCTCCTGCAGTGACTCCGTTCTCAACGTGCTGCCCACTGAGAGCTCCTAATGTCTGAACAAGCGCTAGGATGGACCAGAGCTGTCTCTTAGAGCACTACACACAGCCTTTGGATTCTCCCTCGAGGTGCCCGCCTGTTTTGTTAATGCCTTTTTATTGGTTTGAGAAGAAGAGCTTTGTTGAAGATTGTCCTTGAAGCTTGTTTGGGCAAGGTGGGAGGAGATTATGTCAAACTCAGGCTGGGCCCTGACTCGCTCTCAATAGCATCCTAAAGCCATTTCCCAGGCCCTGAACACTGCATTCCCTCCCCAGTGTCCATGTCTCTGTCTTCCTCTGCCTTCTATACTGTTTTCATCTTAAATCTTTGTCACCATGGCTTCTATTCTCTAGGCTCCTGGATAATCTCATAATTCACCACCTTGCTCTTGAGTTCACTGTTCAGCTGTTTCAAATGTATCTTCATCGTTTATTTTGTTTTTCCTGACCTCGCCACATTCCTGTCCTCGAGTCCACAAACTTGGCTGAACTCAACCGAGGTTGGATGTGCATGTATTTGTGCGTGCGTGTGTGAGTGTGTGTGTGTGTGTGTGTGTGTGCATGTAGGTGTGCATTCGTGCATGGGAAATGGGGTTTTACTTTGTAGCCCTGACTGACCTGGAATTCACGGTATAGCCCTGCCTTGCTTACAAACCTCTTCTTTGCTTCCTGGGTGCTGTAGGTGTGCTGGTGCATGTTTGGCTTCAGCTGTGTTATTATTTTACAGTAGAAGGGCCTGACCAGTTTCTGGAGTCCACCGTGAAGTCACCTTCTCAGTGATGTCTGGACCTTCAGCATGTTCAACAATCCCTACTGTAGTGGCTATTTCTGATTGTCAGCCTGACTATATCTGGGGTGAACTACAATCCAGAATTAGAAGGCTCACCTGTGATCCAGATCGTGAGTCTGGAAGACACAAGTTTCAGGTGTGGTGGTGCGCACACCTCTGATCTGGGCCACACCTGCTGCTGGAGACCTACATAAGGACATTGGAAGGAGGAAGATTTAATCTTCTTCACCTGCGAGCCTTGTAGGACTGAGTGACTGCTAGATCCTCGAGTTTTCATTCACAGCTGCTGCTGACCATTGTTGGGGAGTTTGACTACGGACTATAAGTCATTAACAAATTCCCTTACTATATAGAGACTACCCGTAAGTTCTGTGACTCCAGAGAACCCTGACTAATACACCTAGCAAATTCTCCATCACCTCTCAGACCACTTCTGCTTTTCTCAGCAGCTGTGTCCCCTAGCTCCAAACAGTTCCAGCAAAGAACCTACCCAAACTTAGGTCTGTTCAGGTTCTGGCCCAATTCTGCTACCATTCCTCCTGTATAAAATGGTACTAGAGCTACCCACAGGCTGTTGAGAGGCTCATGCTAGTTAGCAGGCGTGAAATGTGTAGACCTAGGCATACTGCAGAGCAAGTTATGTGTGCCAGTGGCTTTCCTGGCATTATTTTGTTTAGCTAATCAAAGCATGCACACATCCTCTTCTTTCCCCCAGACAAGGGTGCATTCTCTCTCCTTAAGGTAAACTTTCTACTTGTATTCTTGATCTCATCTGTACATGCTCCCGACATGTCACAGACACTACCTTGTTTGGACATTGGCCATATAAGCAATGCATATAGCAGATGAAAGGCCTGGCTTTGTGGCCTATGTTCTAATAGAGGCTGGGCAGTAGAGGCTGCAGTGGACCAGATGGAGGCAGTGCCGTGGAGAAGACAAAGTGGACATGTGGAGGTAGGCAAAGTGGAGGGTGGAGATGGGGTCAAAATGTCAACAGCACCATTGAGGGAGGTCTCTTTAGGCCGTTTAGAAGGTACCTGAGGGTGGCTCAGAGCCGTGTGATAATGTAGGTGAGAGGCCATCGTGACTAGGCTGGGAGCTGCGGCTGGGGACAACTAGAAAAAGAGCAGGTTTGGGGGGAAAGAATTTTGGTTCTGTTTGGTCTTAAATGGTAATTGGAAACCTAAGTGGAGATGTCAAACAGGCAAATATGTTTACTACTCTATAGAGTGCAGAGGCATGGTCCATTTCATGACAGAAAATTAGGGTCATTAGTATGGTGTTTGAAGCCACACAGCTTCTGGGAGGGAGCACGGGCATAGACTGACCTGCGGACTGGGATGTTGGGCATCCTAATATTTAGAGAGATTGAGGAGGAGCCAGTAGATTAAGAAAGAGAGAGGAGAACATAGGAGGGGTCTATAGTTATCTATTTTTGCTCTACCACCCAAAGAACTAAGACCTTCATTGGACTGCCCTTGCAGGTTCTGTGGCAGGGGTTAGGCATGTTATCCTGCAGATTGCCTTGCTTGGGACATCTTTTGAGAACACTCGAGAGCCAGGGGTGATTTAAAGGCCCAGGGACTAAAATCTTGGTCTGTGAGGACTCAGAAATGGAGCTAGAAAGTGTGGCCTCTCCATGCAACTTGGGCTCTGTCATGCCTGGTGGCTTCAGGAAAAGCAGCTCTTTAAACTGGGACCCAGGGCCCTAAGAACAAATGTTGGCAATGATTGTGTCTGAAGCTGCAGGGCCCTTTCTGTTTTGTTCCTTAAAAAATTATGGAGATCTGAGCATGCACAAATGTACACACATGTGCACACACACTATTTAATTATCAAGTATAACAAACAGTAGCTTGGCATGCTCATAATATTGTATACCCGTTAACAATCAACTTCAGAGCATTTTTCATTACTCAATAAAAGGAGCCATTTGTCTGTCAGGTCAATCCCCATTCCACCATCTTTCCTAGCTCTAGGCAAGCACTAACCTGCCTTTTGCCTTTATCCATTTATACATGAATAGAATCACATGCAATGAAATTGCAGCATTTGTGGTCTTTTATAGCCTGCTCCCATCTTACTTGTCACAATGTATTCAAGGTTCATCCAGGTCACAGCGTGAATGGCTCCTATTCATCACCAACATGTATGCCATTGTGTTTGTTGTATCCTTTGTGTCCATCCACCCACCAGTGTGTAAGCATGTGGTCGCTTCCACCTCTTACATGTTGAGAGCAATGCTGCAGAGAGTGTTCAGGCACCCGTTTGTATGTGCATGTGCGTTTTCATTCCCTTGGTATGTACTGTGGGGAAGGAAAGACAACTCTTAGGTTTAGTGTTTAGGGTCTGAATGAAACACAAATGACAGATTAACAGGGAAGAAGACATTTTTAATGGTAGACATATTGACGATCACAAAGAAATGTGGTCTAGGGCTGGAGAGATGGCTCAGTAGTTAGGAGTACTGGCTGCTCTTCCAGAGGATGGGGATTCAATTCCAGGCACCCACATAGTGGCTTACAAACACCTATAACTCCACTTTCAAGGAATTCTATATCCTTTTTTTGGCCTCTGAGAGTACTGTATACATATAGTGCAGAATATGTGCAGGCAAAACATAAAAAAAAAAGAAATGTGACCCAAAGGGGTGGTTTAAAAAGTTGGGGTCCTGGGGCTGGAACGATGTCTCCCCAGTAAGAGTGAGTACTCAAGCTCTTGCAGAGACCTGAGTCTGGTTCCCAGCACCCACATAAGAGCAGACATCCACCTATGACTCCAGCTGTAGTTGATTTGTCACTTTGGTCTCCAAGGGAGCCTACACTCATGTGTACAGACCTGCACACAGATGCATAAGCGTAACTACGATTATA
This sequence comes from Rhynchomys soricoides, assembly GCA_019843965.1. Lineage (NCBI taxonomy): Eukaryota > Metazoa > Chordata > Mammalia > Rodentia > Muridae > Rhynchomys > Rhynchomys soricoides. The sequence goes on from JADRCH010000103.1 coordinate 1,806,862, forward strand.
CAAAGAACTTGGGGTCTAATAAGTGAGGGGGACACAGAGAAAGGTTCTTACACAAACGTGATTTTGTTTTGAGGCAGGGACTTGTGTAGCCCAGGCTGGCCTTAAACTGCTGATCTTCTGCCTCTACCTCCCCAGGATTATCTGTGTTTAGGAAAATGACTTTCAGGACCGGCAAATGGTTTGTAGTTGGGAAATACGAGAGAGATAGTTGCTTTGTTTAGAAAAGCCCATCTCTCCAAGTATGGTGCTGGAGACTCCCATTTCCAGTGGTAAGTCACCTTCCCTGAGGTGGGAGGGGACTTACAGCAGTTGAGTTCTTTTAGAAGGCTCTGTTTTCACTCAGGTGAGAGACCAGGTGCTCATGATTTCTAAGAACCTTTTGTGCCACATGGTCAGGACACCTCAATAGTGCCAGTGATGTGCTGGTCATATGGTAATATGCAAAGCCTTTTGAGGTCTCAGTGACTTCCCAAGGCCGTTGAGACACTTCACACAGCAACAAATGTGGGGGACGAGGAGCGTTTCAGGCTCTACATCCTCACCATATTCGTTATCATTTCACAGTGTGGCTAGTGTTATGCTCGGGGGTGGTAAGTGGCAGAATTGTATTTTTAACTCTAGTGAAAACAACGCATAATGGAATTTACTACTGTAACTACTCGTAGCGTGAAGTATATTCACACTCACAACACTGGGTTGCCTGTACAGTTTTCATCTCCAGAGCCTGAAAGTCTACGCTTGTGAACTCCGTCTCCTACACACAGCTCCTGACAACCACTGTTCTGAGACTCAGGTGTGGCTTTCCTATTTGCATTTCCCAAGTGAGCAGACGTTGAGTATCTTTTCTTGTGTTTTTCAGCCATATATCCTGACTTTAAAAAATAATTGATTTGTTACTCTTGTGTGTGTGTGTGATGTGTGTGAGTGAGGTACACGTGTGCCGGGGCACGTGTGTGGAGGTCAGAGGGCAGCTTTTTAGGAACTGGTTCTCCTTACATTGTGGTTCTGAGATCATGCTCCCGGCTTTCTTGCAAGCACTTTTACCTATGGAGGCATCTTGCTGGCCCTATCCATGTCCTTTACTCATTTAAAATGGTGCTGTCTGACTGTTTGTTATTGAGTTGTAAGAAATTTTGATTATTTCTGGCTTCAAGTCTCTTATATGCTATTTGAGTTATCTTTCCTTCCTTTTTCTTCTTTGTTTGTGGGTTGTTTTTTGAGACAATGTCTTTCTATGTAGCCCTGACTGTCCTAGAACTCACTCTGTAGACCAGACTGGCCTTGAACTCACAGAGCTCCTCCTGCCTCTGCCTCCCAAGTGCTAGGAATAAAGGTGTGCCCAACCACAGCCCAGATTTTTTTTTTTCATTTTCTTAATGGTGCATTTTGAAAAAAAATGTTTTTACAGCTTTTTAGATTTTTTAAAAATTATTTATCCCCAAACACTTCATTCCTTTTGGTGCTGTTATAAATGAAAATATTTTCTTTTGTTGTTCTCCTTCTGCTTCATGTGCTTCTTCCTTTCCCTCCCCCACTGTGTGTGTGTGTTGTGTATGTGTGTGTGTGTTGTGTATGTGTGTGTGTGTTGTGTATGTGTGTGTGTGTTGTGTATGTGTGTGTATGTATGTGTATGTGTGTATGTGTGTGTGTATCTGTGTGTGTATGTGTTTGTATGTGTGTGTATTGTGTATATGTGTGTGTGTGTTGTGTATGTGTGTGTGTTGTGT
>JADRCH010000103.1:1821772-1864393 GCA_019843965.1 Rhynchomys soricoides
CATATCCACTATGGCACGCATACCCACTACGGCACACATATCCACTATGGCACGTGTACCCACTACTGCACACATTATTGCACACATATCCACTATCTCACACATATCCACTATTGCACATATATACATTATTGTACACATACACACTATTGCACACATTATTGCACACATATATACTATTTCACATATACACTATTATACACATATACATTATTGCACACATATACACTATTGCACACATATACACTAATCCACACATATACACTAATGCACACATATTTCTGATGGGGAAAGACACAAATCTGTTAGCTCCTCTTAACTCCATTCACCTTTTTTCAAGCACTGATAATGACACCACTTAAAGAAATGTAGATATACTGAGGAATGTATTAGTCATATGACAATGAGGTTGGGTTATTACCAATAAAGCTGGAGCTCAGGTTGGGAAATGACTTAGGGCTACAGGGCTGGTAAGTGATGGGTCTGGGCTCCAAGATGAGATTCCCAGGCTTAAGCTGATGTTTTCTCTTCTTTAAGTGTTTTGTATTAGCTTAAAGAAAATTAAATCTCATTATTGCATTTTTCTAGAATATGTTTCTTTTTTCCTCCTCTTCTTGTCCCTCCTGTCTCCATTGGGCTCCCTCTCCATTCCTGATTCCTTTACACTTTCATGGTACAAGAGACAGTTGTATCTTTCTGAGACTAGCTCACCCTACTCAATATGATCCTTTTCATCAGTTGAAGGACAGGTAGGGTGGCTCCATCCCCATGCTATTGTGAACAGAACAGCAGAAAACATGGGCATGTGGGTACCTCTTGTGGCAGGCAGGATACAGTGTTTTGAGGCAAGCTCAGGAGTAGGGAAGCCGGCTGGCAGGCCAGGGAAGCCGGCTGGCAGGCCAGTTACTTCTTCCCACTCTGAAGGGCCCCTGTCTGAGTTCCACAGTCACTGCCTTTCCAGCCAGCATTTGTCAGTTGTTTCTCTGATCACAGCCATTCTGCTGGGGTGAGAGTGCTTTTGAGTTTTCCTGACACAAATGGAAGAACAGTTTCTTTAAAAATGCTCAAACTCCAGAGATAAGCGGGTTTCTGAGTTCGAGGCCAGCCTGGTCTACAGAGTGCATTCCAGGACAGCCAGGACTGCACAGAGAAACCCTGTCTCAAAAATCAAAAAAAAAAAAGTTCAACCTCCTTACCCACTATGTCTGACATTCTTAATCACAATAATAGAAGTGTTGAATAGATTTAGGAGCATAAAATTTCCAGGCCACTTGTATACCATTGACCTATTCCTTTTAAATCTCTTAATATAAAGATTTCTAAATGCTGTAAAGTTGGAAGAATCACATGGCAAACACCACTCATTTCTATACTCAATATTTTGGCTGTATTTTTTCTCATGTTAATTTACCTATTGGTTCCTGTAGGTGTTGTATTTGGAAGCATTGTTCTCAAATATAATTTACCTTTGAAACAGGTGCATTGAAGTGGACGTTTGATAGTTTACTGACCCACGATCCTATTCTGTTCTTACTATTTCAAATAATGCTGAAAGAAACATTTTTGTCTATCTTATCCTTTAATACTGTTTGCCTTACACTAACAGTCGTTTTACTCTAGTAGGGTAGAGTCCCAAAAATTGTATTACCGGGGAATCCAAAAGGGGTATTCCTAACCTAGAGACCAGAGGACTGCTTGCCACTGACATTCAGTAGCAACATGGAGGACGGCTTTCTCTCTCCTTGTTTTACCTATTACTGCCAAAATAAATGTGGACTGAAAACACGGAGTTGTCCAGATATCATATGGATACAAACAATATCTATACATCCACCTCTTACTGGATGTCATCAATGTTTAAAATTTTGTCCATCTTGGCTAAAGCAATTCATTCCATAATGCTGGCCCAGACTCAGACGGTAACAGATCCACAGTAGCTTTCTTCATTTCCTGGCAGAAGGCCTGTCTCTTCTGGGCTTTCTCAACTCTGTATCTTGCCTCGACGTTACCCACTTGATACTGCACATGCGCACGGGTGTGTTTTTAGTGTGTATATGTATGTATCTGTACATGTATGTCACAAGTATACTTCAGGCTTTCAGTTAGAGATCAATGCTTCTCCTACCTTTCAATACCTCTTTGACCAGCGTAATGTCCTATATTTGGTAAGTGCTTCTTGTTGAATGAATTAGTAGATTTATTGAAGAGAAGCCCAAAGAAGAAGAAAATGCTCAAAACTTAGTCTTTATCTGCCAACCTGAGGACTCTGAAATGAAAATATTGTCTGAACTGTCAAGGAAGCTAAGAGTTGAGGTAGGAAGCCTGGGTCCTGATTGGTAGGTCAAGATTAAAGGAAGAAGCCCAAGAGGCTCACCATCAGTTCCTGGGAGGTGCAGACCTAAGATTTACTCTCCAGTGCTTCCTTCTTCTTCCTCTATGGTGCTAGGAATCCCACTCAGGGCCGTCCAGCTGTGGGACAGTGATCACACAAACATTACCATATAATTCTTAAGGACATCCTCTAACTTGGGGGAGGCAGTCGTGAACTCATGCAGTATTTTGTTTTTACTTTTGTTTTTTGTTGTTGTTGTTGTTGTTTTTTCGAGGTAGGGTTTCTCTGTATAGCCCTGGCTGTCCTGGAACTCACTCTGTAGACCAGGCTGGCCTCGAACTCAGAAATCCACCTGCTTCTGCTCCCCAAGTGCTGGGATTAAAGGCCTGCGCCACCACTGCCAGGCTTATTTTTAAGCTATTGTAGAAAATAGAGAAACATGACAATAATCCTCAGAAACCCCACCATATTAGGGGGAAAAATCACACTTTAGGGTAATATCACATATTTTCATATGCCATATCTATATATACATATAGAATGAATATCCAATATTTTATTTTCTTAATGTATTAATAATTACATACTTTGAGGAATGTAGATTTTGCTTATATGTTTCTTCATATGGTAAATACTCCTATGTCATATAAGCTTCCATGTTGGAAGTCTATGTGATGTATGTACCCCTCTCGCCCTGTTGATGTGATGTATGTACCCCTCTCGCCCTGTTGTGTGTCTTATATTTTTCTCAACCCTATTTTTTAAGACTGGGTCTTTCTCTGACTGCAGCAACTGTCTTGGCCAGGTGGGCTTCCCGGCAGGCCTCTGTAACCAGTCATGGGCAATACGGAGTCAAACTGTCTTTCAAGTTTGCAAAAGGTACTTTATTTACTTGGCTGTCTGGTAATTTATCTTACTTCTAGAAGTTTCATTGAAATGACGTAAACATAGGCTCTTTGCGGAATACTTGTGATAAAACAATACTTAGAAAGGGAACTGACCTTTTTGGAATCAATAATCTTTCAAACACCTGAACATTTTAGTTGTGGTCCAGGGATATCATTTGCTAATAAGCAAACACCAAGAGAAGCAAAAAATGCAAAATCATGCTGAACAGCAAGACTTCAAAGATGATCTAAGTATGACACTGGTTCCTAGGTCAAAGGCTGCGGTCAGAACCACGCTTCTCCCGTAGATGGCACTATTTTCTTTCGTGGCCGTGTTTGCAACTTTACTGGCGTCCACCAGGATCCCCTGCTTTACTAGCCCTGTTTTCAATAGCAGAAGACAATTATGTTATTGGTGTATCTTTGGTTTTCTTTCGCTAACAATAACAATCCGTTGGTGGACATCTAAAAACCTTGGCTGAGTTAGCACCGCGTGGTCCTATCATCGTCTTCCCTATTTCCTGGCAGAAGTATTACCAAAGAGTAGCTTGACATGCTGCGGGGGTTGGGGGGAGACTCTATTAAGCTGTCCTGCTTCTATGATAATAAAATAAATCAGAAGTCAAACACTGACTCCGGGATTAGTGTTTCCTAGAGCAAACTATTCATCAATTTATGCAGATACCTCCCCTGGGTGGTTAATAATGAACATTTAAAACTTCACACACTCAGTTGTGATGGAAACATAGACAAAACATTGTGCCGCCCCACAAGTCTTTTCAATACCCTAAGAGATGGGAGGTGTTGTCACACTGACAGGACCTACACGTGGCAGAAACGAAATCCAAGGGGGTGGGGGTCCAAAAGATTGGAAATCCAGATGCAAGTGTGGAAGTCGAAAGATGGAGGAATAAGGCCTTGGATACTTTACCTTAAAAACTGCTAGCTAGAGCCGGGCAGGCAGGCCCAGGTCTGCTCTTCCAGCTTTCCTTTATAAATGCTCCCCAAGTCTCTGGAAAACAAGTTCGAAGGCTCGGCGGCGTTTCTTCTGAAAACAGGTCGGATTTTGGCCGAGTGCCTTTGTAAACGCTCACACTAGAAGGTGCTTAGGCTTTTGGGGTATTTTTAGCCAACCCTATTCTTTTGGGCAATTGACCCATACATGCATTTTGAAGTAGGCGACCTAGAGCTTCCAGCGATAAATCCCAGCCCAGCCTCTGGCCCCGCCCTCTACAGGCACAGGTGAAAGCTGCGTCCCCCAAACTCCGTGGTGCTGACAGGTGGTCTCGCCACGCCTCCCCGTCGCCCAGGGCGCCTGGGGCCACAGCTCCAGGCCACAAGCCACAGCAGCGCGCCAAGCATAGCTTGAGATCAGGCTCCCGAAGTCCGTCTCCTCCTCCCAGGAAAGCGAGGCCCGAGGCGGGTACTGGGGACAGCAAAGCAAAGGGCATCCAGAGCCCGACTTGGGTCGAGGGTGATTGACTAGGCACTGCTTGCTTCTCCTGGACAAGGGCCTCGTGGAGCCCCACGGCCAGGCACGTCCAGCCCCACTCTGTGCCCTTCGCCGCCCTCTGCCCCTGCCGCGTCCCAAACCCCAGGAACCTGTCCAAGCCCCCAGCAACAGTGACTCCGGGTGTTTACGGTCCACACCAGTCAGCCACCCACAGGTCCCAGGCCAAAGGGTCACTGGACCTGGAGAACCACATTCCCAAGGGCGAGCGGCGGGTGGCAGCACCGTTCCCTCTCCGGTCCAGCTCCGTTGGTATTCACTCTTGTCCCAGCTCGGGCGGCTCCGGTGCCCTGGCCGCTTGTAGAACACGCGGGTGGCAGCCGGGAGGAATTCGCCCGGCCCCCTCCCCTTCCCCAAACTTCTGTGTTTCGCTACGTAGATCCTCCAATCTAGGCTCTTTCGCTCCTCCCACTTGGCTCCCACCTCCTCTATGGTCCAGGCTTAGGAATCCGTCCCTCCCCCCAACCCGCCGCCCTCCGGGCCCGGGGATCCTCCCCCCCCCCAACTCCCCCGCGTGCCGCCGCCGCCGCCGCCGCCGCCCGGGTTCCTCTCCCCCCGCTCGGGCGCTCCCTGCCAAGCCCATGATGTAATGGTGTATGTTAATCAGTAGCATGTGGGGAGCTCCGAGCGGCTCAGTCCTTCGCGAGCCGACTCTGGAGGCAGCAGCGGCGGCAGCGATAGCGCCCCGAACCCGCAGCGCTGCCCTCTCCACGCACCGCCAGCCCCGACGGCATGGCCCGCAGCCCGCGCTCCGAGCGCCCTCAACCCCGCTGATTGCTGCTACGGCCCCGGACCCGCGCGCAGGGACCCGAGCCGCAGGGATGAGCTGCGTGGAGGTGAGCGTCCCTTCTGCTGGCCCGGACGAGGCACCCAGCGGTCCCTCGGACCCTTACCCGGGGGCCTCGCTCTTCTACCCCAGAGTTCTGGGGGGCAGATGCTGGAAGCGAGCGGCCCCCAGAGGGCCGGGCGGTTAGTCTCTCCTCGCCGCGCCACGGGAGCTGGGATGAGACGATAGAGCCCCTAAACCTAACTTTTCTTCTTCGAGGTCCTTGGGGGGCGTGTGCCGAAGGGAGGGATCTGCATTTCCCTCGGGGACCGCCCTACCGCCCGGGAAAGCCGTGCTGTGGGCTTCCGCGGTTTCCGCATGAGGCGTGCGCCCCCAACCGCATCGCCTTGGGCCTGGGACCCGAGGGCGAGGACATTCCGGCCCGCAGGCGGTGGCGGGGGACCGGGACAGGATGCCTAAATCACACGCGCACACACAAACACACATCTGATCGCTGTGAGCTAAGCAGGCCCAGGGAAACCTCTCGGGTGGGCTGGCGCGGCGCTGGGGAGTGAGGGCTCCGACTGAGCCGCGCCGAGCTTTGGATAGGGAGAGTTTATTTTTGTCTCGAGCTGTCGCTGCGGCTGCTCACGGCCTAAATCCAGAGGGGAGCCTGGCGGCGGAGATGCTGGCTGTTGCTGTAGATGGAGCTGCAGCCGTACGGTTGCTTCTCCGGGAGGAGGAGGAGGGAGGAGGGAGGAGGGAGGGAGGGAAGGGATAGGAGGAGGAGGGGGGAGGAAAAGGAGGAGGAGGAGGAGGAGGAGGAGGAGGAGGAGGAGGAGGAGGAGGCTGGAACCCTGGTTGCCTCTGTCACCGCCTCTGCTTTGCATTAGCCCCCACCCCACCCCCGCGCCCCTTCGCAGCCGCATTGCAAGTTTTCAGCGCGGGGAGGATCTGTTGCTGGTGCTGGCGTTCGCAGACACAGCCCCAGAGGCCACTCCGGGTGGGGCGTGCAGGGAGCACTTGCGGGTCACAGCCGCAGCAACAGGAAGCCGCGGGGTCTCCTCCCGCACCTGGGAAGGAAGCTGTGCAATAGCTCAGCTCGCGCATCCGAGTGTGGAGGGGCCAGCTGGAATTTAGGGGACTTCCTTCGCGGGACACCCCCCCCCCCAGCCTTGGCTTCCACACACCCCCTACCGAGCTCCCTCTCACGCCCGGATCCCCCAAGACGCTCTCGTCCGCGTGCCGAGGTCTCACTGCAGCTCTTTCTGTCCTTTCAGTAGTGATCGCCGCTTGGGAATGCGGGTGTGAAGGGTCCGAGCTGCCGCCCAGCGGGGAGGAGACCCCAGGACGCCGGAAATCACCATCCTGAAGCTACAAGAAAAGGGGAAAGAGATCTTCATTCAGTTTTGTGCCTTGTGAGGGATTTACATTTTTAATCGCTATTTATATATATATTTAATATCTCCGTGCTACTGTCTGTCATCGTCTCTGGAGAATAAGCCAGAACCACCGGAACGTAATTGAACCGATAGAGAGAGGAGAGCGAGGCAGGAGCAGAGTCAGTACCTGCAGCGCCTGGGCACCGGAGACCTTGGAACCGGAACGCGTCTCGGGAGGCCGCGGGGCTGCGGCTCCGCCAAACTTTGGGGCGGGCAGGAGCGCCGAGGGGCTTCGTAGACGGAGGGCGGCCCCCTAACCATGATGTTTCGCGACCAGGTCGGGGTGCTGGCGGGCTGGTTTAAGGGCTGGAACGAGTGCGAGCAGACTGTTGCGCTGCTGTCGCTGCTCAAGCGCGTGAGCCAGACCCAGGCCCGCTTCCTTCAGCTCTGCCTGGAGCACTCGCTGGCCGACTGCGCCGAGCTGCACGTCCTGGAAGGAGAGGCCAACAGCCCGGGTAAGTGCGCGGCCGTGGATCCCGCGGCTCTCCGGGAATCCAGTCTCCCCGCCTCCCGCCCGGGCTCCGCCCCCCCGGCCTCCACTTCGCGGGGACCTAGTCCTCACTGGCTCTGGGGCTTTGAGCATCTGCCTCGGACCCGGTACCTCTTCACTTCCCCTATTCGCTTTGGGGCTTTGACCATTGTGAACTCCTTAGTCCATTCCCCGTGGTAGCTACGGTAGCATGAATGATTGATTTTTTTCTCTCCTGCGCTTTCCTTGGAAATAAGTAAGTCAGGTCACGTAGAGTCTGGATTTTCTGCACCCCCCCCTCCCCCGCTTCTTTAGGGTAACGTGGCTCGCTGGCTTTCAGCAATACACCAGGAAGCTCGGGACTGCCCCTTCAGTCACCAAGCTCAGACAGGCTGTAAGAATACCTGAAAATGCAATTTTATTATTCATTCTCCTTCAACCCCCACGGATAGCACTGTTTTAGAGATCTGTCTTCCGAGTAATACGTAGGTGACGCTATAGGCTGTCAAAATGACATTTGCAGCATGGCTGTGATGTGGCTACTCTTACTGGTCATGACGTTATCCGCATTGATAAGAGATCTTGTGGGAAGACCAGGCATGGATTGGCCTCCACAGTGTGTGGCTTTTGTGAGGAAACTTTAAGGAACAGAACAGAATTGTTTATTACTAACCTTTTAGGGTTTACAGTCAAAGCAACCACTACAGAAAGTAAATACAGTCGGAACGTCCAGTGGTTTGACATCTGCCATTAAGGGTGGTGACAGACTCAAATTGAGTAAGGAAAGGTTGGAGATTGGGGGCGGGGGGGGGAGGGAAGACGTGGGAGAACCTGGCGATTTGTTGCGGAGGTGGCAGGGAAATCTTTGGTTCTGGCTGCTGCAGGAGGGTGAACAGAGCCCCCAGTGTTTATGCAGAGTAAAGAAGGCAGGGTCCTCTTCCAGCTGTTCCATGTTAGCTATGAGTCTGCAAGACTCCCAAGGGCTGGGTTGCCATTTGTTGACAAGGTCCAGTTCAGGACAGTGGGGGCTGGAGGCTGCTGGAGTGAGTGAGCATTTAGGACAGCAGAGGAGGGCCTGTGGCTTCCTCATTCCTCCAGCCTGATCCAGTGCTTGTGATGCCATACAGACTAGAATGGGATGTTTCCTTATATAGACTCCTAGGGTGGAAGTGGAACTAGAAATCCTGCAGGCTTTTTCCTGACTGCGTCCAAAGGATCCTGAACTGCCAAGTATGGAGGGTCATTCTGAGGGGACTCCACGGAGCTCCAGCCCAGCTACTCAGAAGGACAAAGGGGCTAGGCCCCCTTGCTAAAGCTTGAGGGCCACATTTATAAATAGCTGAAGGACAGCCTCCTTCCTCTGGGTGTAGAAACATGATGGGGGTAACTGATGATCTGCTCGCCTTGCTTCAGTCCTTAATGTCAAAGCATAGCTCCTCACCTGCTTAAACTTGCTTCCTTGGGTTTGACCAACAAGATTATGTAAACATTTCCTTTTGTAGAATGCAGAAGATCTAAGTACAGTCATTTATGTCCTATGCTTGACTTCAGGAAGACCAGGGACTGGTTAAACTAACAATAATTTGTCTTTATGTTACTCAGATGTTGGTCCAACATTTCTTCCCTTTGAACAGTGGAGAGGATTTCCCCCAATATAGTAGCTATCAAGTCAGTAAGCAAAGCAGTTAAAGGTATGATATAGAAACAAGCGGCTTCATTTAGACATAAGTGTTATCTTATAATTTAACAGACAAAAATCATTAAAATTGTGTCTGCTTTTGAGGCACATTTCATAATTGTTCTCTTTTAGACTTAAAACTATTTAAGTAAAATATCTACCAATGTGTGCTGCTAAATGATCTAGAAATATCAAATATGAAACCGTTGCGTACGATAGGAGCCATTTTCGTGCTTATGCGTCCATCTTTCAACCTAAACATTTCGCCTGCCTAGAAAGCTCTCACCCTTGTTTTGCCTGTGGCAGAGCTGTTGAGGGAGGTGAGTGGGTTTCCAATCAGAGGATGGAGGATAGAAAGTGTCCAGATGTGCCACAGCAAGCCTGTTGTACTGCTCTGCATTTAGCCAAGGACCAGGACGCGGGGGTAAAAGAATCTGGTTAGCAGCCAGAGAAGATGGTATGAAATATGTAGAAAACTTTGGCTTTCTTGCAACACACCATTTTTCTAGATACAACCCCCCCCCCCCCAACTCAGGACCTCTTTTAGCCCTGCCTGGCCTCAAACTTGCTATGTCAGGCATCTTGAACTTCTAATCTTCCTAAGGGCTAGGACTAGAGGTGTCTGCCATCACATTGGCTTATGTGGTACTGGGGACTGAACTCAGGGTCTTGTGTGTGTGAGGTAAGCACTTTGTCGAACTGAATTACACCCCCAGTGTATACAACCCTTAAACTTTCCCAAACACTAATCCACATCGTCACATATTTAGAAGAGGGTGCAAAGCTTCTACAGCCATCAGTGGAAAGTGATAAGCACCAAATACCATAGCAACTAGGAAAGACAGAAGAACTCTAGCTCTAGAATTGAATCTGAGGCCCTGAAGCCTTGGGACTACTAAGTAGGCACCCTTCACCAACCTTAGTTATCATACAAACCAGTGATGGCAGCTAAATACCAAAAGGTACTTTTTAAAAATATTCTTTAAAAATACAAGAACATGTTGGGTGTACATGAGGAATGTTTACACCCGAGGTAATTAACCTCCAAACCTTTCTGGTGTGCTTCAACCATTCAGTTAGCCAGGCTGTGTCAGTTAGCCAGGCTGTGCAGAATGACTCATTCATTGAGTGGCTCAGCTTTCCCAAATTCTAGCTGTCCTGTGTTGTTTATTTTTTAACCAATAATTAAAATATACACACATTTCTCTTAGTGCTTGGAGTTTTTCAAGTTCGCATCTGAGGCTTTGTTTTATTCGCATACGAAACACTTCCTTGCACTGACTTTAGATAGGCTGTGCCTTGAATGTGGTCCATTGCAGGTCTGTGGGTATGCTTCAACGCTAGCTATTCATCCCCTTAACCTTATTAAGGATCTAGTGATTCACTGGTTTAGTCTGTACCTCAGGTTCATGGCCACCAGAGATCCAAAGGAAGTAGTTGACTCAGTCTCTACTGTGGCTTTGCTGTGGAATGTCCCCAAAGGTCTATGTGCTAATGGCTTGAATTCCAGCTCAAAATGCTGCAAGGCAGTGGAATCTTTAAGAGGAATCTGATGGGAGCCTTCAGAGAGGATAGTGGGGCCTGGCCCTTCTTCTCTTTGGCTCTCTGCCCTTGAGCTGAGTGATTTTGCTTTGCCCTGATGTTGCCCAAGGCAACAAGACCAACTAACTGTGGACTGAAACCTTCAACTCCATGAGCCCAAACAAGCCCTTTCTCTTTGTAACTTGATCACTGCCGTTATTGTTTGTTGCAGTTACAGAAAGCTGACTAACCGAATATTTGTGTGATTGTGTGACTGTTTTGCTTTTTCACTCCAGACTTAGTCAAGGATGGCAGTCATGTCCCCTCTCTAAGTAACAGCTTGTTTCCAGAACCCTCATAACCTGTAAGGACCCAGTGTGAACTAGTCCAGGGTCAGTTTCTGGGACCATCAGGTACTTCAATACAAACATAACAGCAAAAGTGAAATTCCACAACCTCACTCAGTTTTCCAAAACTAAGATTGTGTGGCATTGCTCATGACCTTTTGTCATTTGTGCTTGCCTAACATTTGTTGGTGAAAAGCATGTGAGACATCAAGATCTACAAGCTAACCCATAAAGACTTTTACTCACAAATTACACACATTCTGAAGGGACATATTATGCACATATGGGTGCTTGTAGGAAGTTGATGTCTGAAAGAAAGATTGTTACTTACCTATAGTTAAACAAGAGAGACTTCGGGGTTATCGGAAGTGGCAGTGCCTGTGAAGAGACTGGCTGGAGGTTGGAGGGTACTGGTGTGCCTGCTCTCATTGGTCAGTGAAGATGCTGTTCTCTGGGTTTCTGACTTTGGGTTCCCATAGTATGGGCGTGCTACTTTGTATCCCCACTTGATTTCTTACATCACAAACGGAGTCAAAGGAGAACAGCAGAGGAAGTTTTCTTGATAAATGATATTATTAATAGTTTTTCTGTTTATTTATTCATTCCACAAACATTTTACGACTGCCTGCCATTTCTCTGGCCCATCGTTATGCAGTAGGGATACAGAGATAACCCTCTGCATTCCAGTGAGTGGCACATGATAGATGTTTTCAGTGTTGAGTGAATAACTAGCTCACTGAATGTGCTGGAGCATAGATATATAATGGTCATAAAACATACAGGAGAGGCATGTTGGGGCAGCATGAATGCAGCAGCAGTGGCTCCTGCACAGGTGGAGAGGACTTCACTGAGCTGGGCCTGGGTTGGGCTGGGTCTTGAATGGCAAATATGGATGCTTCTGCCTAAAGAAGATTACAATGAGGAAGCAAAGCAGCACTTCCACCACTGAGAGGACAGCATGTGTACAGCTGTTCTGGTCCGGCAGGGGATGGTGAGTGTGCGTGGCTGAGCTCAACGATGTCCAAGTTTAAAACAGAAATGGAATTTAGAGTTCATTCTGCAGAGGTGACTGAAAGCCCTGGTGGACTTGTGCAGAGGAATGCTGGGAAGGAAGAGGGAAGGGGATCAGTGAGAGAAAGGATGTGTGTGGTACAGTATCATAGATTGTATGATGTGTCTGATGAGTGTCCACGTGTTGTGTGGGAGTGTGGATGTGTGGTGTATGCAGCATGCATGCATGGTGTGTGGGTGTGTGTGAGTAGTGTGATGTGTGGATCTGTATGTGGAATGGGCAGGGTAGTGTGTGTGTGTGTGTGTGTGTGTGTGTGTGTGTATAGCATGTGGCATATGGATATGTGACTTTTTGGGGTATGGTGTATGTGGTATTATGGGGTAGCTGGTGTATTTAGTGTGTGGCCTATTGATAGTATAGCGTGTATGTGAATATGTGATATATATGACTGGTCTGTGATATGTATGTGGTGTACATATGATGTGTGTGTATTATGTATGGAGCAGGGTGTAAATGGTGTGGCATTTAAGTTTCTATGTATGATGTGGGTAGCATAGTGTGTATGGTGGATGTAATATATATATATTATATGCCAACACACTATGGGTGTGAGTAGTGGGTCTTTGCTGAAGTGTGGCTAGTGTGAGGTGTGTGTAGGATCTATGTGTGGTATGTGGGTGTCAGTACTGTGCTATGTGTCTGTATGTGTGTGGTGTAGGTACCACGGTATGTGCAGGGTGTGAGCATGGTAGTGTTGCTGTGGGCGTGTGTGTCAGTTTTGTGCTTGTCTTTCTGTGTTGCTAGACCTGTGGGGACCTGGAATACACGTTCCTCCCCCACGAGATAGAAGTAAGGAAGAGAGGCAACTTGGTTCTGGCAGTTTCCACTGGTGTCATTGTATCAGGGCAGTACGGCTGGTGTCAGCACCCGTGTGAAGGGAAGAAAGACGGACTGAGCCAGAAAGAGAAGAAAGGGATTGTCCCCAAGACTGTTCATTTATACCCACAGGCAGGCAGAAGTTATGGAGGATTCTTGGAGTGCAAATTTGAGATCTGTCAGCCAGGACAACTAAGTCAATTTCCAAGCCTCAGTTTTCTCATGATGATGGTGATAAACCTCATTGTTCATTGTCTAGTTAATGATCCAAGGAAGCTCTGTTTTATCCTTCAGGTTTGAACTTGTCTTGCATTATAGGGAACTGGCACTGTACTGTTTTCCTCAATGAAGACCTTTGCATTTAAAAAGTAACAAGGAGATGTTGGAGCCAACTGGAAAAGGTGTCACTGCCATGAACTACCTTCTGTGTTTTAAATCCTAAAAATGGCAACCCCAACTTAATTTTTCCAAGTAAATGATCAATGTTTTTTTTTCCCCTTCGGTTGGTAAATGTAAAAAGAATTTATTAGGTTGAGTGAATATACAGACAGAGCTTCTATATAATATGCCATTCAAGTAGGGTGCTGTCTTTGGGTTGGTCTGGATTAGGCCCGCAAGTTACAACTGCAAATTGTAGCCAATGCTGTGGCACACACCCTGTGTTGTGAATGACTTGGAGTTGGTTGTTTACTGTGGTTGATCACTGGCCTCAGCTACTAGAATGTTAAAATCCACCTCATCGAAGCAAATACAGGATAGATTTCCCAGCAGTCAAGTTGGCTTGTTCATGTCTGCATAAATAGGAGAGGGCAAACTGAAGGCTGGGTGGGCTGAGAAGTACCTGAAACTTCCCAGAGTCCTGCAGAGGTGAGGTTCTGAGGAGAAAGGGCAGTACCAAGAAGAGGCAGAAGGTGGCCAGCCATCTGCCAAGTGCCCATGTCACTTCATTTGCTTGGCGAAATGGGGAGCTCAGAGCTTTGTGTTTTTAATAGAATCACTTCTGGAGTTTCTAGCCTGGTCCTGCCCTTTCATCCCTCCTAATGATTTCTCCTGAGGCCTGGCTGAACTCATTCTCCTCCACTCATAGATTAAGATGCTGAATCAGGTGCCTCTTTGGAGCTTTTTTTTTGTTTTTTTTTTTTTTTTGGCTTCTCTGGGAGCTGCAGGAGGCAGGATTCTCCCAAAGAAAGGTCTCAGGACTAGAGCAAGTGCTCAATCTTAGTACGCTGGTCAAGATTCAGGCTCTGTCCTGAAGCCTGCAGCCCCAGAGCCAATGTGCAGTGCCCAGAAACTGGCTTGCTCTCGGACTTCTTAGATGTCAGAAGCCAGTCCATGGATTTTGTTCCCACTCCAGATATCAACATATAATACAGTTTTACCATTTTGGTTTACTGAGTAAAGCCCAAATGATTCTGTGGGCTTCTCCTGTACACTAGATATAACCATTTGGATGGTATTAAGACATGAACACACAGTAATAAACTGTGGGGCCAGGGTTCATCAGGACATGCTAACTCCCCAACTACTCCAGAGCTGGGTCCTTTGCCAAGAAGTGGAGCCCTGGAAGTAATTTATCTCAAGGAGTTCCACTCAACTTGTGGATGGAAAACAAACACAAATGTAATAGTTACACCATATACAGCTGCTCTGTGTTGTGATTCTAGTGACAGAACCAGACCGGGCTTGACTGAAGGGGCAAGAGCTGGGCAGTTTGCATAGTGTAAGAAGATGAACGGATGATGGCGGCTCGAGTACAGCATTTGGAAGACATACCTCAATGCTCATGAGACACCTGCCTCTTTAGTATGTGTGATGCCAAGTTCACTAGGGAAATCACACATAGGAAGGGAGAGTTCCTGTATGTGCCACATCAGGGGCAGGCATCACAGCCATTAATAGATGAGTGCATTAGAGAGAGAGGTATGAGACAGATCGGAAATGGGTCCTGGGTCAGTGCAGGTAGTCATCGTTTCAAAGATCATTACATATAGGAAAATAAAACATCTGATCCTGTAGTACTTTTCCCTTCTCCGAAGGCCCATGAAAGTCTGACATGTTAATGGATCCCTTGGTTCCTCACAGTGTAATGCTTTTGCAGGGAATGTTGTTTAGAACCGCATGTAAAGCACCAGCTTGTAAAACATTGGTTGGTAAAGATGAAGTGGCGTAAGCTCATCTTTCCCCAAGTTTTATGTACAGACAAATTCATTCTGGGTGCTTGACACAGACACTCTGATGAAGGGTGTCATGGCAAGGCCAGACCCTTGTTTGTTCTAAGATGCCCCTGGCAAGGTTGATGCTGGAGGTCTGTGGGTCTGACTTTGAGTAGAGGGAACACAGTATTAGTGAGGGGATATAATGCTGAGGTGGAAGTTTGATTCGGTGACATTCAAGCTTTGGGTGTGTCTCACAAGATTTTAGTTTGCACATGTAAACATACACTGAAGTTTATGGGAAGTGGATGCCCCTATGCTAATGGATATTTGAATGGATGCTAATGGTGGCTTTCCCAGGCTGCTAGATGGGACCCTGGTAGGCAGTCTGGGATTGGGATTGGACTCTTCTAAACCCAGATCTCATTCCACCATCTCCACTTCTGCCCAGGGACATTCGGCTGCTAGAGTCTTCATTCAAGCTTGTGTTGTAAACAGACCACATGGCTTTGTGTTAGTGAGATGGGGGTCATCTTTGGACAACTGGAACTTGCTGTGTAGGAGGAAGGTGATTCACCGAGTCTTTTAGGGCAGCTTCACCAGTAGAATGAAGCAAATCCTTTCCTTTGGTGACAGCCATCTTTGGGAGGTAAGAGTGGAAGATAAAAGACAGGATGCACTGTGGTCAATTGAATCTAGAAATCCACACCCAGCCAACTCCACAGGCCTTGAAAAATCCCCCAGGGTTGTTTTACTCCAAGAGTATAGTATACCTACTAGTGATGTTAATGACTCGCATACAATAGAACTGCTGGCCTAAAATCCTTCCTGAGCAATTTAGACACACAGGCACTGAGCCAGGACAGCTTTCATCTTCACACTGTGATCACCCATTACACTACCAAACTTTTTATATATGATTTTCAGCCACCATTCACTGTCTGACTCTTGGACACAGTTTGAAATGAGCCAGCCTTTGAGACAGGCAGAGCTGGAGCCCTGTCGTGGCACTGCCCTGAGCCTTTTGGATTGACCCTGCTGGAATTTCCAAGCATTCTGATGATCCTTTCCAGGAGCCTCATTTCTCTCATGATCTTGATCAGACATATCAGGAATGGCTTCCAGGTCAATCCAAGCAGTTGTGGTTTCAAAGATATTTATGTGTAAGAAAAGATGTATGACCCCACCCCACCCTCCCACACCCAGTATCATCAAGGGCATAGAAAATGAAGCCCCTGAAAAGATACTGCTTTTCACATTTTAATTTTTCCTCATGCCGGGGGACTGCAAGGGCAAGCTGGCAAGAAGAAGAAAGTGAATTCCAGAGGCGGATGGGGGCCTCTTCCCTCTTCCTCAGCTTTCTCTCACAGACATTGGAATTTCTGAACTGGCATATCCTGATCTGTCAGTAGAATCTGTCACATGTGTGTAGCATACATACATACATAAGCCTCACTGTCAAGCACTGTATACATTCCTGTCTGGGCATGGGCACCAGTGTGTCACTGCAGCAGTCAAGAGTGTGACTACAAAGATGCTGTTGAGGTACTTTTGCATTTTTGAGAAGCCGGAGGCAATTATCAAAGAGGCAATTATCAAAGCCACCAGGTTAAGTGATTGTTTCAGTTTGAAAAGGGCAAAGGAGGAGAAATTAGGCTAGGTGTATACTTGTAATCCCAGCACCCAGGAGGCTGAAGCAAAAGGAATGGAGATTTAAGGCTAGCCTGGGCTACCTGGTCATATCTTGTCTCCAAAAGAGCAGGAGGGAGAAGATGAAGAGGAGGAGGGAGGTTCCATACATTGTAGGGACTGGTTTGTTTGTTTGTTTATTTATTTAAGACCTTTATTAACAGGTGCTTGCTGTTTGTTGACCTTTTTTTTTTTTTTGAAAAAAAAAATCAAGTTGTAACCTTTATTTCAAATTAAAAATGAGAGTATAGGTTTTCTTGTATAATATTCCAGAAGGGCATTCAAACCATGATTTGTGCAGCTGGAGAGATGGCTCAGGTCATAAAATGATTTTTGTATAAGCTTGGAGACCTGGGTTCCATCCAAAGCACATGCCTGGAATCCCAGACTGGGAGGAGGAAATAGATGGATACTAGGGGACCCTGGCTTTCCTGGCTAGTTGAAAGGGCAAGCTCCAGGTTTAGTAAGAGAACCTGTCCCCCTCCTACTTTCCCTCCCCCCAAAAAAGGTAGTGATAGAGGCCTCTGCATGTGCACTTGTGTGTGCAACACATGCATATAGCATACATGCATGAGCATGAACACACACACACACACACACACACACACACACTGTGATTTGCAAGCATTGAGTGGAGAAATGGGAATAGCCTGAGTTTTCTAAGAACGGGAAGGATGTACCAAGCAGAGTTAATGTCCTTTCACTTTTAATTGGTGGGAGAGAGGGAAGGAGAGAGTGTTCTCTGAGTGTTGGGGCAACCATGGGAATTTTGGTGAATGTCTCTTATTTAAGTTTTAACATAGCTTTGACAAAGCTTCTATTTCTTGAGAGTCAAACAAAGAGTCTGGCGTTGGGTGATGAGTCTAGTGTGTGGCCTTAGAATGGCTTCAGTGATTGACAGGCTTGGCTCTGGTGGCTGTCAGGAAGGGAGGTCTCTGCTGCTGCGCCTCAGGGTACACATGTTCAGTATCATTGTTCTGCCAATGGAGTCTGACTTAGCCCAGGGCCCCGAGGAAAGCAGAGCCCAAGGCAGTGGCTGATCATGCAGATGTTTTATTTTGGGCACTGATCCTAGACAATAGGAAAAAGAGCCAGGAAGAGAGAAATGACAGAGAATCTGCATGCCCTATGATTGAGCTGCTCACTACATTAGGGCAGTGAGTACTTCTTTCCCCAGATAGATGTGCTTTAGAAGTGGCCAAGGGACAGAGAGTGTGGCTGGTATGCTGGTCCAGTTTTCCCTAGGCTAGGATAGTCCCAGATGTTAAGTCTCCAAGCCTTCAGGTTTGCCTATATGAGTACTCAGCTATATCTTCAGGTCAGGGAGAAACTCTACAGCAGAGTTTTAGATTTTCTACAGTGCACCACTGAGGCGCTGTGCTTGTTAGGAGGGTGGCAAACTTTGTGGCATAGCCGAGGATTTGGTAGCAGAAGTGTGACTCCAAATGGTTGAATGTAATAGAAATAGCTCTGCATTGGCATTCTGAAAACCTTAGGGGAGGCATCACTCATCAATAGAAACCAGGAAGGACTTGGACTTCAGCAGACTTGGAAGCACGCATGAATAGTGTCAGTGTGCTCACCTCCCGCTAAACTCCGTACTACAGCTGTTATATTCAGAGCAGTTACGCCCCGTTGGCCAGACTCTCCCCGGAGACTGAAGTGCAGTTCTGGATGCACACTTTGAAGAGACGCATGAGTCAGGATGTGGCCAGGGGAGAGAGGGTGGTGAAAAAACCCACTTGGAAACCCAGGAAACTGAGAAGAAGGTGAGCAGGGGACTGTTTGTGGTTGGCCTCTCGGGAACTGGTTTGGAATAGAGGAGTTGATTTTTATCTATATAGCAGCCAGCTCAAAATAACAGACAACTGTCCTGATTCGAGCGGCCCGGACACTATGGATACACTGAAGAGGAAACAGGGTTTCAACAGAAGAAGAGGAGACTTGGGCTGGGCAGAGAATCATACTTCTAACTAAGGTGGGCTCTTACTTAATAAGTACCTGCTCTGTGCCAAGCATCTTCCTGAATGACTCACCCACAGTACCTCAATCACTTATGAGATGGGGGGCATGCTGCCGTTACTCCACTTAGAAAAAAATTCAGAGAATCCCTGAATCTCTCCGCTGCAGGAATCCAGATTTAGTTATTAAGAAAAGAAGCTGTGCCCTTTTGGGTGACTTCTAAACTCCCTTCTGAGTTGAAGATTCTATAACTTTTATGAGTCATCAGGAATGAAGAACAGAGGGGCAGAACTGTTGTGGAGGAAGAGGAGGACAATGGGAAGGGGCAGGAGCAAGGAGCAAATGAGCACCATTAAACGACTTCCGGTGTATTCCTGCTATCCTTCTGGGCGGTTTGTTGGTGGTGAGTTATACCTAAGAGCAATTTTGTCCTCTTTTGAAGTAGGCAGCAAGGGAAGCTAGGTCAGCCCGATGAGCAGAACTGCCGCGTTTTAAGGAAGGATGTAATGAGATGAATGGAATATCACTGCCTTTGCTTTGAGCATTTGTCAATGACACTCAAAGCTTTTGGACTTTTGCAGCATGTCGGGGTTGGGCTTCTGGGTGAGGAATGCTTAAACCAAACTTGAGTCTTTTTCTCCCTCCATTCCATCCTCTTTTTCATTCTCTTAGCACTTTGTGTGTGCTGAGCACTGAGTAGATCCAACCTCTCTCCAATTATGGAAAGGATGAATGGCATCAGGAGCGGAACCAGTGGTGGGAAATTAAAGCAATCTATTACAGTAGATAATGCACTAAGCTCTCAGACAGGACGCTTGCTCGTACACAGGAAGTGCTTAACTGCTGTCTAACATTTCTATTGCATAAGCATTGAAGCTTAGGGTTCAAGTGGTTGGCTATGTGGCTGAGGTAACCAGGATGCTTCTGAATCCCATGTTAAATGTGCTGTCCCATGAATGCCAAAGATCTTTTTGATAATTAGAGAAATAAAAACATTGGAATATAAAAGGAAAAATAGCAACCGGGTCCGGAGATAAATAGCTTATCTTATGTAAGTGAGGTCCTGGGTTCAATCCCCAGTGTAAATAAATAAGAAAAATACTTTAGAATTTGTAACGTTAGCCTTTAAATGTTTGCTGTAATGTTTTGGATATTTAAGCCAGGGCACATGCTTTTGGATGTGCCCGTTTCAGGATCTCTCTGTGTGTTCCATTTTTATCCCCTGTACCTTGGTCTCTTTTTTCAATAGTCTTCCTCTTCTTCTTCCTCCCCACCCGCTTCTTCTCTTTTAATGTAAATGGTATCCTTATGAATTGTCATCCTTCCTTAAGGGGAGCAGATGCTTCTGCTACCTCTGCATGGGTGGCAGGACTTTGGGAGGGAAACAGGCTTTGCAAGTGTGAGGAAAGACTCAGGAATGTTGTGTTACTCAGGAGCACAGGAGCCCTTGACTTTGACAAAGTAGGAATGGCTGGCTTAGATTAAGATCTCTTTAGGGCCTGCAATGCAAAGGTTTTTAGGGCCTAGCTTGAGAGCTATTAATCAAAACGGGCTCTCCTCTTTCGTGTAGATGGTGAGGCATTTCTGAATATTAGTTTACAAGACATGCTACAAAAACAGCTGGTCAAGACCTTTTCTGCTACAGCCTTTTGTCGAAGATTTGGGAAGACAGACCAAGGTCAGCTATGGACACCTGTTTGTAGGAAAAGGGCTGCTGTTATTCCCAGTTGCTTTCTAACCACTTGTGACCTAGATTTTGATGTCCGACAATGTTCTCATGGTTGACTCTTACCACACTGGACATCTTTTTGTACTAGGAATGAGAGATGGTCTGTTTACCCACATTTCAAAGATGACTGTCATTAAACTGATCTTGAGGTCCTTTCAGGAGCCTCCTTTGTTTCTCTGTTCATAATAAATTGAAGGGGTGTGTGTGTGTGTGTGTGTGTGTGTGTGTGTGTGTGAGAGAGAGAGAGAGAGAGAGAGAGAGAGAGAGAGAGAGAGAGAGAGAGATTGTGCACATGTGTCTGCATCTGCATGCATGTGCACACATTTTGTGGTGTTGTGTTTGCAGAGAATTTGATGTCAGGTGTCTTCCTCCATCTCCCCTTTCTTTGGAGACAAGGTCTCTTACTGAATCTAGAGCTCAGACTGAGCTAGACTGGGTAGACAATGAGCTCCATGGATTCATCTGTCTCTGCCCCCCAGACTTGCACTCCTGAGCCAAGTTTTTAATGTGGGTGCTGCAAATCTGGACTCGGGTCTTTGGGTTTTCGCAGCAAGCTTTTCACCCACTGTGCCATCTCCCCAGTTTCTGCAGGTTTTATTTCCATTGGATGACAACTAGCAGTCGTATTTTGAATTTGCAGAGTGGTGTGTAGGAAGGCTTGGCTGGATTTTAGCATGTTTTATCCACAGTTCCAGTAATGTCCTCTGGGTTTATGCAGAGTCTGACTCAGCCGTTCTGAAGTTAGCCTAGATCCCAGCAGGAACTGGGTGTCATTCATGATTGCCTGCTGCTTGTGGGAGGGGATTTCATTCATCTACTGCATAGGCACATCCTGACTAGGGGTTCATTTGTGTGGGGGATGGATGTACTCAATCTCCGGCTCCTCCTCAGTGTGCCTCATATCTTGGGGCTGGCAAGTATCTTGCATGTACCTCTGTGTAGAACTCCGGGAGAGGCCTGAGTCTGTCCACTACAGCTTGGCTCCTAGTTTATCTTCCATCCTCCAATACCATATCTGGCATACAGAGGGTCTCAGTACCTTGTTTGTTTGTTTGTTTGTTTTGAGACAGGGTCTCACTATGCATCTTTGACTGGCCTGGAACTCACTATGTGGGCCAGGCTGCCCTTGAACCCAGACAGATCTGCCTGCCTTTGTCTCCTAAGGGCTGGGATTAAAGGCTTGTACCACCATAACCACCCTCAGGACATTTTGTTGTTGTTGTTTTAAGAAGGGATAAAACGATGCAAAGAAAAGTAACTCCTAGCTCCGTTCCTGAAGAGACTGGCCATTTAGACTGTGAGGGTGGTAGGAAGGTTTAAAGATGCAGTCACAAGACCGGGTTGTTGTCAAGAAGTGTGTAATAAGCACTAGGTGAAAATACAGGCTTGGGATCTTGGCTTAGAAGCAAGTTTTATAAGCATGTTGCCTTCTAAATTCTATTTACACTTCTGGGCCCTCAACAGCCTCATCTGTGAGAGGAAGTTTCTACTGAGGAAGACACAGGCCTACTAGCAGGATTATACATACACCCAGGCCTTGGTAAACTACATCTAAGTTATTATTATTATTTTTTTAAACAGGAGATTGACAGAAATGCAGATGTTTAAAAAGACCAAGGCAGATAATTCTATTTGCTTCCTTCTCCCTCAGTTTGCAAGAATGGAAATCAAAGCATGGTTCTTTTGACAAGACCCTGGGACCTGGGTCTGGGGCAGCTGGGATTATAAACTGTGGGCAGGGACCCCTGTAATCTAGCCTTTCTGTAGCCTGCCCAGGTTAACTTTGTGTCAAATTTTGTGCTTCTAGTTCTAGTGGTTAAGAGCACTTGTTGCTCTTACAGAGGATCTGGGTTTTTCAATCCAGAACTACGTGGTAGCTCACAATCCTCCCTGACTTCAGTTTCAGGAGATCCAACAGGTATCCCTGTGATGCACATATATGCATTCAGGCAAAGAATTCGTACACACAGAATATTTTTTAAAATATTTAAAAAGGAATGCTTTAGAGGAAAGTTACACAAAATCATATATTGTGATAAGCTTCCCTGCCTATGAATACCCCAGTATGCTAATACATGGAGCCTTTTAAAATTTTTTATGTTAGCTAGTGGTCGGCATTCTTTAATTTTTAAATTGTTCTTTAAAAGAATTGCTTGTAAAAAGATAACACTTTGCAGAAACTGCCGTTTAGCCTGAAGCTGTTCCGAAAGGCCTGTAGTATTGTTTTTGCATACTTCATCTAAATGAGAAAACAATTGTGCCTCTCCTGTTACTCTTCAGTACTATTGCTACCTGTGCCTTCCTTTGAAGGTTCGAAGAGTGGGAGGTTCCTTGTCAGAATTCTTTGCTGTTGTTTAAACAGGGCCTCTCTATCTTCACATTCCTTTTGGGGGCCGAATGAGCGATGTTAGCACATTTTCCAGATTTTTGTGGCATTTGCAGATGATCTGAGCTCAGTTAAAACTCTAAAACCCAGAACAGTAAGGTCAAACTTGAGTCTCATGTAGTTCAGATGTTAAGCTGCTGGCTGCTGAGGTGACAGCCAGCATAATGTGTAGGTACTTAGCTCAAGACTCTCAACAGGAAGAGCTGGTTGAGAATATCTGCTACTCTGAGTTAGAATGGAGTGTGGTATTCATTAGCAGTTCAGTCCTTGAATAGAGCGGAATTGTTTACCTAAGACAAAGAAAGAGGCAGTTTGTTGTCAGTCCCCTGACCTTCCCATACCTCCTCTGTACATCATAGCTGTGCACTTGGTATGCCAGAGTGAAGGAAGCCACCAAGATGTGCCAAATAAGAGCAACCTATGGTTCCAGGTTAGACCTTGGATGGGGAAAGCAAGACCATAAGGAACAGAATTGGAATGATTTGAATGTGAACTGCACACTAGGACACGTCCAAGGGTGGCACCCTTGGTCATGTTAGGAAATGACATCATAGCGGTTGCAAACTCAAGTCTATTTGTGGAGGATTATGGTGTCCTCAGACTTACTTTATCTCCAGTGTAAAGCGACAAAGATTGAAGATTGAGAATTTTCCCAAAAGGTAGAGTCAATTATACTACAGATTTAACTTTTGTACAGTTTGAAAGGATTTTTAAAGGAGAAAATGAAGCTGTCGTTATTTTACGCATGTGCTAGCCTCTCAGAGCTTCTGTGCGGGATGCCAGAAAAATGGCAGGACCCTGGTTAACCTTGGACTGCAGATACCCCATGAATATCAGGGCACAATTCTACCCAAACCAAAAGACATTCCTCATGGTGCATCTGGGAAGTGAATTGGAATGCCTGTAATTCTCTTATTGAATCTGGCAACTCCATCCCTCAGTAGCAGTGCCCCAAGTCCCTAGGTGTGGGTGGCCCAGAAGTACATGTCTGCAATAAAGGACATACCTGACGGAGTCTGAACACAGGGCCAGACTGTGACTGGGCATGATCTCTTTGTCTTCCCTTTGTGGATCATGGATCTGTGCTTTCTCCACCTCTCTGTAGCTGGAAGAATATTTTAAAGGAAGTCACCCACATGCTGACACTCCTTGGCAATTTTAAGATCTCCCAATAATACTGGAGTAAAGTGGATCCTGGGATCTGTTTTGACAGCTGTTGAAAAGCGAGGCTGTTTTTACAGGAGGTTAAAGAGGGTATATTTGTAACACTTGCTCTTCAAGAAACCTTTTGAAAAGGTGTGTCTCTGTTCAGGCAAGTCTTTGTAGAATTTAAATGGCTTTGGTTTTCACAGTTGTATTACACATTACATCAAATGTAAAGGTCTCAAGGATCCTATAGCTAGTGATGCTTTTGATTCATTTCCACCACCAGTATAGCAATGGTATAGTATGATGTTTTCAACAACAGTGCCTTTTTGAATGCAAGTGGACAGTCTCTAAAAATAGCCAGCCTGTTATCAGCAGTCCCACCGATACCCCCTCCTTCAAAGTGACCTTGGAGCAACTTCATTAGGAATGAATATTTATAGCATTTTGTTGTTGAGCTGCTAAAAGAGACTTGGTTCTAGATACCTAACAGGTGGCTCCAGTTGGCCTGCTTCCGCTGAAAGCTGAGTCAGATGAAATGCTGCCTGACTTTACCATTAGATTGTGATTATGTGCTAGACTGACATCATTTTTGGCAAGTTGTGTTCCAGTGTTGAGTTCTGGATCCTCAATGTGACGTCATATGTACGTAGTGGTGGGAAAGAAAGCTTTTCCAACCATTTGTGGTGGCTGAGGGGAAAACACCAGGGTCTTGAGGATGAGACAGAGGGGCTGACTCTCTTCTAGGCTGTAGGTCTAGGGCAACTGCTCTGATTAACCCTTTGAATTGAAGTTTCCTTTGATCTCAGGCCTGCAGCAAAGAGGGCTCTGTTGAGTTAAGCATCTTTAGAGAGTTTTATCCATAGTAGGCACTCAAAGTGGGGCTTGAGAGACTGAAGTGGACAACCAGTTAGGGCTATTATTTAACTTAGGCATAGTTTAATGATTTGAAACAAAAGGTCTTTCCATTACTGCACTGTACTCAATTGCCTGGCAACACGATTACCATGTTTTCTGATTTTAAAAAAAGTTCTGCTGTAAGTTTACACTAAATAAGAATATAGCTTAAAGAACTTTAAGTGTTAAATGGATCAAGTGGGGTTTGGCATGTGAGATAGTTCTTTTTCTTTTCTAGAGTTTTTTTTAAGAATTGAGATAATTACATTTTTCCCTTCCCTTGCCTCACTCTAAACCTGTGGGTTGTGACCCCTTCACAGGGGTTACCTAAGACCATTGGAAAACAGCTATTTCCATTATGATTTATAACAGTAGCAAAATTACAGTTATAAAGTAACGATGAAAATAATGTTATGGTTGGGGTCACCACAACCCGAGGAACTGAATTAAAGGTCTCAGCCTTAGGAAGGTGGAGAAGCCCTGGTCGAGACATCACACTATCCTTCTCCACTCTCCTTCCAACTCATGGCCTCTTTCACAATTGTTTCTGCGAGCTTCTATGTTCACAGGAGCTGTTTCTGAGAAGATCCTTTATTAGCTACACTGTCTCCCTGCACTGAACAGTCTTATCAGCCTTACAAATCAGATCCTAGAAAACCTGGTAGAAAGGTGTTTCATTTTTAACGACCACATTCTTAGAGGAAGAATTGTAATTCTACTGCAGAAATTTGACAAAGGAGATAACAGCACAGAATAACACATTCTTCAGTTAGTTAAACAGCTTTTTTCTTTCCTACAAGTCCCTAATATTCTGATCATGTGAATGTATTGCTCAGAATATTTGTGTGTTGTTTAGTGGACACTATCTCAAAACTATTCTTTACACTCTCTATAGCTCTAGTATTTTCATGACTGTTGTAAATTCTTTAACAACAATATTTTAAATGACCATGTGGCATTCTGTGTTATGACACGGTCACTTTTACTAAATCAAAACCCGTAGACTTGGGACATCCAGGTTATTTACCTTTTTATTTATTTGTTTGTTTGTTTGTTTGTTTGTTTTCTCGAGACAGGGTTTCTCTGTGTAGCCCTGGCTGTCCTGGAACTCACTCTGTAGACCAGGCTGGCCTCAAACTCAGAAATCCGCCTGCCTCTGCCTCCCAAGTGCTGGGATTAAAGGCGTGCGCCACCACTGCCTGGCTATTTACCTTTTTATATTCTTAACAGTGCTGTAATAAAAATCCTTTAAAGCACAGTTATTACTTCAGAATGTGTATCTATAGGTGTAATTTCTGGGTCATGCATCCTAACAATTTTGGATATAGGTTTGCTAGCCAAAGTGTCCTTCTGCAAGGTTGGGCCTGGGCGTCCTCCTGTGAACACTTTGGAGGCTAACTCCTACTCCTTCCTACAGTGGCTGCTGCGGATGCAAGGTCTCGCTGAAACCAATGTCCTTACTGGATCCCTTTAGTGGCATGTCCCATGTTTTATGGTTCAGTTACAGTTTGTGGTCATGCTCTGATTTTTTCCTGTTACAGCTTTCACTTGTTTCTTGTTAATTTATTAGTTCTCTGTCATATATATCTTTTCTTTCACCAAGGTTAGATAGATAGAGTCTGGAAATTTAAACTTTGTGTGCTGTCTGTTGGTAGAAAAAATGTATTTTTAGGAGCAAGTGATGCTTCCATTAAAAGTTGTTTTCCAGCTGGGTGTAGGGACATGCAGTGAGTCAGGAGGATCACCATGAGTTTGAGACCAGCCTAGAGTACATAGAAAGACTGTGTCAGAAAATCAAATCAATCCAAACCAAGCAAAATAAACCAAAGCAACCAAACCAAACTAAAGTTTATGTTTTCCCCCAAGTCCCGTGGTTGGTTTTCTGATCATAGGAAGAGGTAATGGTAAAATTCTAAATTAATCATCTCACAAGAATTTAAAAGTTGTTAAATTTACAATCTGAGTGTGTTAAGAATTATGAATTTTTTTATTTTTGTGTACATTTGAAGACTATATCAAAGAACTCAAACAAGTGTTTTTATCTTAGTTATAGTTTTACAGTTTGGTCTATTTAATAACAATTGAAGACACATTAGTGATAAGATAAGAGTTAAAATCGATAAGTAACTCCATCTGTGTGATATATGTGAATGGTGTACTTAAAAATGTTTTCTGTATCTGTCTTAGGGTTTCTCTTCCTTCACAAACCATCATGACCAAGAAGCAAGCTGGGGAGGAAAGGGTTTATTCAGCTTATACTTCCACATTGCTGTTCATCATCAAAGGAAATCAGGACGTACAGGGCAGGAACTTGGTGGCAGAAGCTGATACAGAGGCCATGGAGGGGTGCTGCTTACTGGCTTGCTTCCCCTGGCTTGCTCAGCCTGCTTTCTTATAGAACCCAGGACTACCAGCCCAGGGATGGCACCACCCACAATGGGCCCTCCCACACCTGATCACTAATTGAGAAAATTACCATACAGCTGGATCTCATGGAGGCATCTCCTCAAGGGAGGCTCCTTTCTCTGTGATAACTCCAGCTTGTGTCACTCAAGTTGACACAAAACCAGCCAGTACAGCATCTAACTTAAGTTATCGATGTTAGTATTAAGACACCACTAGTATGCAGAATTATTTAATAAGTCAAGTGATGTCAAAATCAGTCAGTGATACCCCACAGGCAGAACAAGATGCTGGTGCTCGTCAGTCAGTGATGCTCTAAGGGAAGAAGAAGATGGCTGATGTTCACTCCTTTCTCAGATATTTTATATTTGTTTATTTCCACTTTTACTTATTCCTTTGTCTTGTGTGAATTTAGAGCTCAAGTTTTTGTAAGAAGGAACAAATACTCTGCTAGAAGAGACTTCCCTCCAACTCAGACCCCATTGTCAGTACAAGACATAGCTGCATTCCTAATTGGAAAGCAAAGCCCATGGCTTTGGTTTGTTCTGTATAGTGTGTGAGTCAAGGCATTGACTTTATTTCTCATCCGAGGCAGATGTTTCCCCAGGTTGACTGTCTGATGCTTGTGTGGCTCCATTCTTTGGCTCCCTCCAGTTTCTGCCTGTATATCTCCTCATGAAAGCCATGCTGATGGCTTCTCTAACCCCCCTTTTAGAGCTTGGCCTGTTTTATACTGATTTAAATGTGTGGTGGATATGGAATTCCTTAATTCACACTGTTCTTTATCATGTTACCTTTGAATGTATGTAAGTGTCTATTATCAGAACAACCACCCAGAATGAAAGGCCCACACAAAGAGGGTGCTGGGACTGTCCACTCTTCTTAGAAATAGTGTGTGGAATGAACCAATGCACTGAGTGTGTGCATGCTTGTGGTGTGGCTGACACTGTCTATGGTGATAAGTCCATGAAGAATAAGGCTGACTGAAGGGACAGGAAATCCTGAAATCTGTCTGTCTCAGAGGTGTTGCACTATAAAAGGTAAGGAGGCACTGACTAACCTTCCTCTCTTTCCTGTCTCTCTGTGTCACTGCTCTTTCTCTTCTCTGGTCACACACCTGGTCAGTTGTGCCAGGTCCTTCCAAGAAGAGGCGTTACATTATTTTCATGACTTTCCCATGAGTGACATAAAAACCCAGAAGAGGACAACTTGTGAGCCTAATGGGTAATGTGCTGTCACAACAGAGCAAGTAGCTCTTTGTAGACATGGCCAAGGCAGCCTCTGGCTCTGCAAAGCAGGCAGGTGTCAGCAATGCACAGGAGCATGTCCTGCTCAGGGTTCTTTAACTGCTTCAGTAACCACAGGACTCTGAGCCTCGATTTCCTGAGAGCTGCACCACAGAGGACTCAGAGGTTAGAGTTTACGTCATGCCTTGTGTTTCTCAGTCGCTGAAGTATCCTCTATGTTCTCAGTTAGTGTCTCTCACAAGTGGTACCCAGGAGGATGCACAGGGAGCTGTTTGGGGGGCATCATAATGACCGGTTTTTGGCGCACAGTGATGGAGATACCCAACACTGAAATGTGTGAGATGGTCATGAAATGAGAGACCATCCCACTAGAAAGCCAGTGGTGCTGTCCAGCTCTACCCAGTAGTTTGTAGCAAGGCTGTCCCTAGTGTCTAGGGGACTGTAGAGATTTGCCATGGGACTTGGGTTTTGCAATGTTAAGGGATAGGTTAGTGGCATTTGCAGGTAGGGCCAAGGATGCTAGGTGCTCTGTAAAACTCTGGGCAGTTGCTTTTCCCATCCTGCTCCAGTCTGAATGCCTGATAGCACCTGTTCTTTAAGCAAAAGTAGTTTTTGCACAATAGGGGCAAGTTTGCTTTGTGTCTTGAGACTTTTCCAGGAGTCATTGCTAACACTGATATCCCTACTTGTGATGCTGAAATTGACTCACCAATCTGCATGCACAGTAATCCCAGTGATGTAGCCACGGGACAGGATCTGGCCACTGCATTGGGTCTCTTAAAGCTTTCTGCCTGAATACTTACTTTCATAATGCATCTTGCAGTCTTATGAATGATTTTCCTTCTCTTTCCCCCTTACAGTGAGGTCACAGTGATTGGTTAAAACTATATGCTGATTTAGATTTGATATCTGATTTTCATCTCAGTCTAGTCAAGGGGGGAGTGGACAGATGCGTGACTGAAATCTTTCACCCACCTGCATTCACAGTCGTGTATGATGGGTCACTCTTCTTTATGAACTGTGCTTTACCAAAGTGGCTTTCTCTCTGTGTTCTGTTTTCTTCCCCCTCTGTGTATGCCTTAAACTTAACCTGCCCTTCCTCCTTTAGGTTCCTAGTCTTCCCCTCTGAGTCCCACCCAGCCATCAAAGCCAATCTCCCTGGCAGCCTGGTGACATCCTCTCCCCAGGTCTGTTCCAGCGCTGGCGTTTTCCTTCAGAGCCACCCAGCAGCAGTAGGAGCTCCTTCTGCTCCCATCTACCGCCTGGTAGCATTCGACATCATCCTGCAGTGAAATGTTCTCCTCAGATACCTCATCTGAGAGCCTCTTACACATCAGTCTCCTTTATCCTTTGAACCGATGGGCTGGGTGCTCCTGTCTTGCCCACAGTGTGTATTTTTCCCTAACTTTCTTTCTGCTAGACTCTACAGTGAACATTTTCACTGCTAAGGTAGTTTTTAAGAATATCAAAGTAGAAGCAGAGAACTGACCTCTTGGACCCTACTGCCCAAGCCAGTCACGCCTAGCGTGCAATGGCGTGTACTTCTCGCTGTCTGCTCTGTGTTCACATTTGAGAAAAATAAGTATTACGCACTTTGTAGAGTTTGTATTTTGCTGGTTTTCCCTGACACATTTTACTTAATGCTCTATCAAAAGCATCTTTCTAGATCACTGGTTTTGGAAATATATATCTACAAAAAGTGTAAAAGGTACAATGCTGTTGTCACCCCTAAACTCAACTGCTGTAGGAGTGTGTTGTCTTTCCATTCCTTCAAAGGTGCCTGACTTTCTCAGCCATGCGTCAGTTATCAAAACCTTGGGTGGTTTCTAGTTTCCTCTATAAATGCTTATGCTTTACACTTTCTGGTTACAGTTATTGTTATTTTACTTGTTTCGTAAAAACCTAGTTAACTTCTCTAGAATTAAGTGTTTCTGATTATCATTAATTTCATATTTCAAAGTTTTTTTTACTGTACTTTATGTCTACAACTGTTTTTTATCATCATTTCTCTTTTCTCTATTGATCAAGGATTTCTTGTGTAAGTCAGAATGAGTGATAGGCTTCAGATGGGCTGTAATAACAAACTATCATTTTCTATGCATTTTTTCAAAAGAGAAGATTAACATTGGAGACTGGTGATGTAAGAAGGTGGCTTTTACCACCTTCTCCATAGCTAATGGGAGCGTGAGGAGGAGTGAGAAGTTATAGAGGATGGTGGCTCTGCCCTGCGAAAATTACAAATATTTAATTGTGACTGAAAAATGTTTCCCTTTAAAGGCTGGAAGAGTGCTATCTAAGCTAACGGCCTTTGAAAGCAGTACACACAGCTGTTCTCCTGGGGCCGCCTTACACTCATAATTTAACAAGGGTGCTTAGTGTTTCGGGGACTCCGCCTCGGAGTGGAGAAGCTCTGGGTGCAGCTTCTCTTTGGAAGAGACGCCTTCTCAGACTGGACAGATGGCATCCTTTGATCTGGTCTGGTCTGGTGTGAGTCTTGGGAGGATGAACCATGGGGTAGAGGCAGAGCCTGGTGAGTTCACTAGTGCTTCATGGGAATTCGGGAAGGATGACCATTGTTCCAACCAACTCTGATGGGATTTCTTTAGCAATATCCGAAGATTTCCTACCCAAAGGAAGATGACTCATGTGCTCACCCACTCTAAGATGTCCGTATTTCTTCTATTATGTAAAACAAAACAAAACAAAACAAAACAAAACACAACTGTACGATTGCTATTTTAAAGAGTAGATTTCCAGGAATGTATAATAGAGACATGGAACACAGAAAATGAGTCTCCCCACAGTTCAGGGAGATGTGTCTTAATTGACAGTATTCCCATAGTAGCATGTTATCTGCATAAGGCAAGAAAAAAAAATCGCTACTTTTTAACTCGGTAGTGTTAATTGGATAACCATTAAGTGCTCGACTATTGAAGTCTGAGAATGTAGGCCGCCCTCCTGGTTAGTACTAATACCAGGCGAGGACTTGTCAGGCCTGGAAAACTGCAACAGAGGAAAAGTACCAGGGCTCAAAGCCCAGGTTTTTATTATTACTCAATGATGAAATTGTGCTGGTGAATCAATTCCGTGTGTGGTTGTACTTTTCCCTTGGGAATGTACTCAGGCACTATGACAAGATGACTAACTCAAGAATGAGTTTTAGAGCTGGGTGGTGGTGGCGCATGCCTTTAGTCTAGGAACTCAGGATGCAGAGGCAATCAGATCTCTGAGTTCGAGGCCAGCCTGGTCTACCGAGTGAGTTTCAGGACAGCCGGGGCTACACAGAGAAACCCTGTCTCAAAAACCCAGAGTGGGCATGGGATTTTAAGATGTTAAGTGTCTTGGTATACCAACGTAACAGTAACTCGAAGCTTACTTTTTTGCATGGGAATTTAAGTAACAGGGGAATGCATGGTAGACATATGACTCATTTAATCAATTATTTATTTAACACAATATTTAACACAAAATGTATTTAACATGACACCATCCATGGCCCCAACTTGAAAGCAGAACTAGAAAGACAAGAAGTCCCTAATCTCAAGAAACCCAGCGACTATGCGAGTCTGCATTTAGAAGACGAGACAATGCTTATTAGAAGTTACCTTTGTGCTGGGCTTTGAAGGTGACAGGGATCTTGTCATACTGAAGAGAGGGAGATATTCCAGACCCATGGAGGAGCATAAGGAACGTCATCTACTTTTATCGTCCTATGACTGAGTATAGCTTATGGTGCATGGTAAGTAATTATCAGCAAACAAAAGAAAGAAGCAGGATTTAAGTGTTGGGCCGGAGGGATGGTTCACCAGTTAAGAGCACGTGCTGCTCATGTAGAGGATCTGTGGTTTCCAGCACCCCCACACCATTCTGGAGGCTCCAACAATTCTACTAAAGTTGATCAATATTGTTACCTCCTTAATTACAATAAACAACTCAGGGACTGTCATAAGAGGATCTGAGGGTCTCTGTAGTGTGTCTCTTATTTTTATTTACCTATGTATTTATTTGTACTACTACTTCTGCTGCTGCTGCTACTGTTGCTATTATTGTTATTTTGAGACAGGGTTTCTCTGTGTAGTTCTGGCTGTCCT
Organism: Rhynchomys soricoides; assembly: GCA_019843965.1. NCBI lineage: Eukaryota > Metazoa > Chordata > Mammalia > Rodentia > Muridae > Rhynchomys > Rhynchomys soricoides. Next base: position 1,854,316 of record JADRCH010000103.1, read on the forward strand.
GGAACTTACTCTGTAGACCAGGCTGGCTTTGAACTCAGAAATCCACCTGCCTCTGCCTCCCAAGTGCTGGGACTAAAGGCGTGCGCCACCACTGCTCTGCTCTAGTGTCTCTCAGTACAGACTTTTAATGCATGATACTTGGCTATGGAAGTTCTTGGACTAAGTAGAAAGCTGAAAGTATTTAGTGATGTTAACTTGAAGAGAGAACACAGTCTAGCATTTCATGTATGGCATAGCTCATTCAACACTGTATGAAATTATCAATCTGTATGTGGGTGTTTTAAGAAAGTAAGAAAAGGTCCCTTTCCCGTGGACCACACATGACACACACATTATATTTTTAGCAGGAGGACACTGTCCCTAGTTTTTCATGTTAACTGCTCCAGAGAGACATTAATGGTTTTAGGGCCTTAATAATTCAGAAGTGTGATTGAGAGTATAGAAACCATGGAATGTTTGAGAGATAGTATCTTTTCAATAAGAGGGAAATCAATCACGGTAGCTGCATTCCTGACTTTCTCCCATTGGACATTAGTCTCATGGGTCTGGAAGGGAAGGATCTTGGTTGGGCCTGCTTATTTTGGTAACTAGCCACATGGGGTGTGGCTTGGACAGACTTTCCCATGTCAGGGAGGTATCTTACAGAGAAGATGTGATGTTTCAAAATGGGCACACAAGTAGACGCTAGGGCATAGCTACTACCATGGTAGGCTGGGTTCGGAGAGCCCAACAAGGATGGCAGGAGATCCCATGCGTAACAACAGGAAAGGGGCTCTAGTGAAGTCCAGGGAAGACTTGACTGTCAGAAGGATCATCTTTCTTGGGAAAGGCTCTAGACAGGTGCCTGCACCATTGCAAGGGCAGTAAATACTCCTCCCTTCCTCCCTTTCTTTCCTTCCTTTTCCTACTGGGACCCCATTGTATAACTCAAAAGGACCCAGACAACAGGACCTGAAAGCTATAGTCCAAGATGGCTGCCTACCCATGGAAACAGCAAGATGAGAAGGATGGAGGGAGAGCTAGAGGAAAGAGAGAGGTACGGTGATGAGAGAAGGCCATCGGGCTCCAAAGAGTACCCTTCCACCACCGAGAACATTACTCCACTCACTTCAAGCTGATTGATGCACTTTGGAAGTCCCAAAAAGTGTACCACACAAAAGGGCATCTGAAGTGGTTCACACAGCAGTTTCTCCAAAACAAACGAACAAACAAAATCAAACCTAGTACCCAAATTACCTACTTTAGTTAACTTTGGGGTGGTTCACTTTGAACCACCTTGAAAAGTAGATTCGTCGTGGGCATTCCCATGTGAGACAATTAGCAGTCATGGGCATTCCCACAAAGGACACTTTGCTGCACTTAGTAGGAGCTGACCTCTACAGAACTGGGCACTCCTTCCTTTACCCTAATCCCACCACTTCTTCTTGGAGTCTTGAATCCACCTTACCTCCACCTGTAGACATTCAAGGTTGAGGTCACTGGCCTTAATAGAGCAGATCTGAGAAGGAAGGAGTGGTCGGAACACAGTCTAGAGTCCTGACCTAAAGTGGCTACATTGTATCGTCTGGTAAGGCAAGTCCTATGCTACCATAGGCTCCTAAGTCTTTACTCTCTGCTAATGTTACATGTGCACACGCAAAGAGCCCACAGTGTTTCTAATCCTACTTTTCTATTATATGAAACAAAAAAGCAAGCATGAACATTTTTGTAAGCAGGAGATGACCAATCTTGTGGAGATATCCTAAATATAGAGATTACTGTAGAGAAGTAGCTCCTGTTCTTTTATCATTCTAAAATATGACAATGTACCTTCTTACATACATTTAAATATTTTACATTTTATTCATCGTCATCATCATCTTCATCTGTGTGTGTGCGTGTGTGCATATACGAGTGGTTGTCAGAAGACAATTCTAGCCTTCTAGTCTCCTTCTACCTTTATGCAGGTACCGGGCATTGAACCCAGGTCATCAGGCCTGAGTGGCAAGTGCTTTTACCCCATGAGTCATCTGTCATCCCTTTATACATGTATTTTGAAACACTCATCTGACTCTTTAGGAAAAAACAGAGTTGCTGTGTCAAAAGTTATCCTTCCTCTTTTTCACTGCTCTTAAAAAAATATTTATTTTCCCGGTTTTGAAGGAAATAGGCTTGTGGTAAAAACAAACCAACATGACAAAACAAGCGACCATAAAGATAAGGTGGGAGAGAGGAGACTGTCTATAATTTGTGAGCACTAGTGGCACTGCTGGGGACTTCTGTTGCTCACATCTGTTTGGAATTGCCTTGATTTCTTTTAGCACAAGTTCAAATATATATATATGGGTGGGGGCAGGGCACACACATTTTTAGTAGCTCTCTTGAATAGTATCCTTCTTTTTAAAACATTTAATTCCTTTGACAAGTTCCCATGCACATACTCAGTGATAGCCACAATTTGAAGATGGGTTACCCGGGTCATGTACACTGTCCCTCCTGTGCGTGATGATCACAAACACCAAAGCTTGGCATGTGGACAGCCCCCTTCATAGGTAATCTCAGTCCCCGTACTGTCTGAGTTCTGTTTTTTATTATGCATGTACTAGCTGAGGCCTACTATTTTTTTCCCATGATTTTTTTCTTTGCACTGTAAAATAAAAGAAAATATGCTATACTGGGCTGGGTGTGTAACTTAGTTAGCAGAATGCGTGCCCAGCATGCACTGAAGCCCTGAGTTCAAGTCCCAGCACTACAGAAACATGCTGGCACACACCTGTGGTCTCTGCTGTCATGAGGCAGAGTAGACAGATTGCCAGTCCAAGGTCACTACTGACTACATAGGGCGTCTCAGATAGCCTGAGCTCAGTGAGACCCTGTCTCAAAAACACTGCACTGCTCAGATTCCATTAAGACAGCAGTTATCAACCTGCGGGTCACAACCTCTTTGGGATCAAACAGTCATATCACAGGGGTTGTTTAAGACCATCAAAAAAAAAAATCACCCACAGATGTTTACATTATGATTTATAACAGTAGCAAAATTAGAGCTATGAAGTGGCAATGAAAATAATTTTGTGGTTGGGGGTCGCCACAACACGAGGAACAATATTAAAGGGTCGAAGCATAAGGAACGTCCAGAACCACTCGCTGAGGAATTGTTTCTCATGTCTGTTATGAGGACTTGAAGCTGGGAGGACTGATTCCGGCTGACTGTGTGCTGCAGAAAGGCCACTTGGCTTGTTAGTTTTCTGTCGGCTTAGTGGGGAAAGTACTATAACTGACACATAAAATTATTGTTAAGAATTAGGTGGGATAATATCAAAGAGGAAGAGGTAAAACCCTATTAGAAGCTGCCTAGTAACTGACAAGTATGCTGAGGGCTTCAGGACTGGGAGCAGTGTGAGCCTGCTGCTCCTCCCATGCAGCCTAGGGCTCCCCCAACCCCGAATTCTCTCTTTCTGATCACTCTTCAGGTTGCACAGTAGTTACTCGTTACTTCAATCCCTGCATCTCTCTTCTGAGATAAAAATCTGGGGAGACTATGACCCTGCAGTCTTGGATCCTGGGGAGAAGAGCCATGTGTTCCTGTACACCCCTAGGTCATCACTCTGGGTTTAAATTCTACTCCAGACCTCGTACCTCATCATTCCCAACTGCCAGACAGGAGTGAAGAGCCACGCCTCTTACGCTGTTTGTATTTCACTGATAATAATTAGAACCCAGGAAGTGAGGATGGGCCCTGGTTTTGTCTGTTTTCTTTTTCTTTTTTTAAATTATAGCAAAAACACTTGTTTTCTTGCTAGGGAGAGCTAGACACCAGACTTCTGCAGAGCAAAGGGAAACACGGCTCCTCCTCCCGAGTACGTCTTGGCTCGGTCCCAGGCAACCTGGTGACACAGTTTCTTAGGAAATATTTCAGCTTTGGACTGGGGATAGAGCTCAGTATGGGGAATGCTTGCCTAGCATGCAAAGGGACCCGTGTTTTTTCCTCAGCACAACGTAAAACAGGTGAGTGGCACTGGCCAGTTATTCCTGTACTTGAAAACTAGAGGGACCGGAATGGGGGGAGGGGCGTTAGGAGTTCAAGGTCATTCTCAGCTGCATAGGGTGTTCAAGGCCAGCCTGGACTACATGAACTCTATCTCAAAAAGAAAAAAGAAAGAAAAGAAAGGAAGGAAGGAAGGAAGGAAGGAAGGAAGAAAAAGGGAGGGAGGGAAGGAAGAAGGAAGACACTGGTCCCACACCTACAACTAGGCTCACTGGAAGGTTATGTTCTAAGACTCCATTGTTACTGAAAATGCTGATTATTTCATGTCTTTTTCTTCTTTTATTTGTTTGTGCCTGAAAGATGTTTGTAAGTTCATCTAATACCCCCACTGATCCAACTGCTGGGAGCATACTGTACGAGGTCCACAGAAAATCATTTCACCCCGAATTTGTTCTACTAAAACTGAACTTACAGTACCTCAGAGACTGAGCCAGTGGCCAGATAACCTTTGCCCTCAATTTTCTAGGCTAAAATGGTTTTCCTCTGGTGTCTGAAACATCGCGTTGGTATCTTACACATAACTGTCTGGAATAACAGGCATGTTAACAAAAGTAATAAGAAGTAGTATGTGCCATGCCCTGCCTATGGCAGTTCAGGGTGAAAGTCCCTTTTCCTGTTTGGTATATCTTCCCAAGCATGTTGGCAGGCAGCTGAGCCAGGCTGTGCCTGACACTGGCCAGCAGTCATTGTTCAGTGTTTCTCCCTCGAGGAAGAAAGTCTACAGGGCAGGTGAGGACTCCACTGCTCCAGCTTCTCCACAAGTGACAGTCCATTCTTTAGCACAGAAAGCTCACATACAACATGCTAACTGCGGTTGAGGAGCTTTGGAGACACAAGACCTTCTTGAGTATATTTCAGAATTTGGGCTTGGCTCCCACAAGCAGTTGATGGAACAAATTGATTCCTCAATTCTGCTGAAAGTGTCCTTTCTGGTTTCTTAGTGTTTTGTGGGAGGACTGTCCTAGGAGTTCCTCTTTGACTTAAGCAGTAAGAAATGATGGTCTCTGCTGACAAGTCCACGTGCTTCCTGATGAAACCAAGATTCCATTCGCTGTTGTGTTTCCTTTCTAGCTTGGGTTTCCTAAAGCCCCAGCCAGAATTAGTCTTTGTAACAATAACACTCTTGTCTGTTTCCTGGTGGTTATCTCCTCCTCCTTCCATGTGGATTAGCTCTTCTTTGCTTCATTTCAGCTATCCTGTGCATGTGTTTATTTTAAGACATCTTAAATCCGTTATGGAAGTAGGTAGAGTCCAGAGTCTAAATAAAATGGGACCATCAGTATTAGTACCATGGTCACATGGCACTGGCTTTGGTGTCAGTCTCTCTCCTCTCTCTGAACTTCTTTGTCCTTTGGATTTCTTCATGCTTAGACACAGAGGAGATTGAGCCTGTAAGCAGCACAGGATGAAGGCAAGCCTCCAAGCTTTTTGAAACTTTTAGCTTTCAAAGCTAATTGCACAAATCGTTTCAATCTCATGTAAACCAAAGGTTATCCCTCCACTTGGGTACAGTGCAAGTGTTAGTTAGTGGACTATATTGGGGTTGTATGAGTTGACTATATGACCAAGGGCTTTCTAGAGCTTTCAGGGTTAGGGTTTGTAGTTGATGTTCATGCCAGGGTAAAAAGAGAGGGTTTCCAGATAGAAATCAAGGATACCAACTTAGAGTGAAGATCCCGACCCCACCCCCCCCCCCACCCCATCCTTGCTACTCTTAGGTCATTGTCCTAAAAATTGTTATAGGGTACTGGGCTGAGGAGTTCCATCTGACTAACACATCTGAAGACATCAGAATAAGATGAGAGACCACTAGGCCACTGAAGAAAGAAGAAAACTCCATAAATAGCTGGTGATAATGGTGGGGAGAAAACTGAGAAAAATATTAAAAATGGGGTGGGAAGAGAAGACAAAAACCACATGTCTATTTAGCAAACAAGAGTGGAAACTTCCTGTCTAAGGCAATATGGCCTCCTTGGCTGCAGGCTTTGGACCAGTTTATAGTACCAGATGGGAATTGCCTCCTGTGGAGCAGGCTCAGATCCAACCAGGAGTCAGTTGGCATGTTGCTTATTTTAAATCTAGAGTGATGTGTTTGTTGCTTCAGGACCATCTGAAGACAAAACCAAATGACAGCACCCAGACAGAAGAGCCTGCTTGACTACTGTGCCTGTCAGGGCAGCATCGCCTTTAGTGCCTTCCTGGGCCTTCTTGTTGAATGGGACAGAAACCAGTACAGACAAGCTGAAGGAGAGGAGGGCTCACTGCAGTTTGCCAGAATGTTCTCATGGGACTGACTGGAGACCCCCACAGGTAGAATGCTTCCTAGCCTCGTGGGAGTACTAGACTTGGGAAACTTGTGAGACACCAGCTTCTTCTTTGCTCTTGGGCTATTGGTTGTGATTGTTAGACCTAATGTCTGGGTCCATGAAGGACAGATTGGGAGAGCCGGCAGTATAGATACATCTGAGATCTTGCTGTAAATACAGCTGGTCTGTTTGCCTGTTGGAGTTTGAGGATCACTAGTGTGGGTCTCTGGCTACCTTACTCACGTGTCCACCTCATGTAGTCTTCTTGGGTAAGGGCGCTGGCCAGGGCCATGAACCAGTATGGCCACAGTTAGTGCTGAAGGAGAAGAAGAGACCATTACAGGTACGTCTCACGTAATACCTAAGATTGTGGGGCTTTCCTTTACTATACGGGATCTGTATCCTGGACTCCCTTGTCTAAGACAAAGTTGATCTATTTAATAACAAGTAAAACTAACTGTTTTACCACCACCCTTTAAAAAATATCTTTCCATTTAAATCTTACTTTTCATTAGCCCAAATATAATTAAACCTGAAAGTGGGATAGAATATGTATTGTGCAGGCATTTTTATGAGTATCGATTTTAAACTCAGACCTAAATGGGCTTGCTGGTGATTTAGTAACAGCCCCTTCGTGCTTAGAGCTGGCAGAAGCTGTCCAGTGTTGGCATTCTATAGCTCAGAATGGCTAGCTGCATATGGAGTCCAGGGTGCACAACTTTGGCTTCCACTATGCCCATTAGTCCATGAAACTGATTGGAAAGAAAATTGTCCGAACAGGCATTTGGCCCATAGCCATGGAATGATGGAGCAAGTGAGCCCTGTTTTCAGTATAGCCCTCTAAGTGAGTAGTGGGATCATTTAGGACTGATATATGTAGAACGTTCGTTCCTGGGACAGTTCTTCTGTATTTTACATAGTTAGTATTTTGGAAGACTTGAGAGAAGAGTAGATCTTTTCTGCTTCCATAGTTTGCTCTGACCTTCCTTCCTGCCACTTACCCTTGCCAGCCAACTGTGGTTGATGGTACAATTAGTGCTTTGCCCTTTGGGGGGAATTTGGGGTGCTGTTGCAGCAGGAGCACTAGATTCCCACAATGCCTTTAAATCAGGCCATTTGAGCACATGATAATTTTCTCTCTAGATTTACTGTTGAAGCATAAATTAAGTCTGTATCTATGCACAAGAAATTGAGGTGATTGGGAAGTGGTGCCTGAGTAAGGAAGGAAAAGAGGTCAGGAAGAAGGGTTTAGAATTGCTCTTCTGAAATATGAAGTGCGCGTCCGTTCTTTAAAATGAGAACCTGCAGCTCTAAGTAAGTTCACGGGCTGTGTGCAAGACAGACTTTTATTTGTGGATCGCCACTAGAAGGCATTAGATTAGTCTAATTTATAAACTCATAGACATTTACAAATCTAAAAATGAAGAGAAAAAGAACTCTTGGCCTTAAATTTATGCCTACCTAGCCCATAAATTTATAAGTACAGTTTCTGCTGGACTTGTGATCTTTGTAATATTGATGAGACCTATCACAAGAACAAGCAACAACTTTGTGCTATGATCGTTAGCAAGATGGATTCCTTGTGTCTACCACCAGTCCAAGAAATCATCGGTAACAGTATCTTTGCCGTGTCTTTGTAGACTCTCATTCTGGACCAGGCTAACTCGCTGGAGTGGGCACTCCATGTTTTAGTTGTGGACATCATGTGACAGTGGCTGAGGCACTTTTATGCCCAAATTCTCATGCTTCTTGTTATTCTCATTTGAACTTGAGAACAGTCTGGTTTTACACCTTATAAAGTTAATTTTCAACACAACTAGATATTCTGCCCACAAAACAAGTACTATTTAAGAGCTTAAAATTCTCACTTTCCTCACAGCTATGGTTTCTAGAGCACAAGGTGGAGAACCATGCACGAGGCCTCCACTGTGGAGATGAGCCAAAAAGCTGCCACCAGGGCAACTGTCTTGGAACCATTACCATTAACTCTGGAGGCAATGGTGGCATTTCTGAGAGTGTCTATTGGGTCCTGCCGTTTTACTCTTCTCTGTCTGGTGTGGGTTATTTGTTACCATGTAACATTCCAAAACATCCAAACTGGGTGTTCGACAGCTGTTAAATTGTGTTGTTTAAAAAGAGGCAGGGAAGCTGGACATGGTAGTGCGGGACTTTAATTCCAGTACTCAGGAGGCAAGTGGATTTCTGTGAGTTCGAAGCCAGCCTGGTCTACCTGGTGAGTTCCAGGACAGCCAGGGCTATGTACATAGACCCTATCTTAAAACAAACAAGCAAAAGTGGAGAGAGAGAGAGAGAGAGAGAGAGAGAGAGAGAGAGAGAGGAAGAAAGAAAGGAAGGGAGGAAGAAAGAGAAAAAGACAAAGACAAAGAGTCAGGGAGGCACATGGCGATCCTGAAGGCTGACAGGATGTTTTAAAGGATACCACTGAAAGCTTACCTGATGAGGGTGTGGCTTCATAGCCAAAGGCCTGGAACTCTTCTGGCTATAGTAATTTCTACATTGTTTGATTGTTTGGTTTTGACGATTATGATTAATGTTCTAGATACTGTAGAGTCATGCTGTATTTTATTAAAATAGCAGTATTGGTCTATATGTAACTTTCAAAAACCGTCTTACAAAATGATCACCACTTTCCATTACAGACTGTGTGTGTGTGTGTGTGTGTGTGTGTGTGTGTGTGTGAAGTATGGGCATGCATACTTCAAGACACACATATAAAAGACAAAGGGCGACTTCTGGTAGCCAATTGTCTTCTTTTTTTTTTCTTTGCGTCAGTATCTCATTTATTTTATATTTTAATTGCCATCTGATAGTCAATTGTGTGGATATATATATATTTTTTGTTTTGTTTTTGTTTTGTTTTTTTACTTTCATATTTTATTTACATTTCAAATGTTTCAGATCTCCCCTTTGGAGCCTCCCCATTCCCTCCCCCCTCCCCCTGCCTCTATGGGGGTATTCCCCCACCCACCCACCCATCCATTCTCGTCTTCCCTCCTTGGCATTCTCCTATACTGGGGGATCTAACACCCTCAGGCCCAAGGGCCTCTCCTCCCTCTGACGGATAACAAGACCCTCCTCTGCTACATATGTGGCCAGCACCATGGGTCTCTCCATGTGTATTCTTTAGTTGGTGGATCAGTCTGAGGCAGGGTCTTTTGTTTCTGCCGAGCTGCAGGCAAGCTTCCAGGTGGTTCTCCCACCCCCTCCCACCTCACTGTAGGAGGGCTGGGATCACACATGTGCCCCCCTAATCTGGCTTCTTTGGGTTCCAAGGATTGAACTTGTGTTGTCAACCTTGTATTTCCAAGCAAGTGCCCTCATTCCTCTGATTGCTTTGGTAGAAACAGACTGGAGCACGATTTACAATACGAGAACAATGAATCTATGTTTCCGCAGGTGCTTATTACACGCCCATTTTTACCTGTCCATGCTTCCAAGATCTAGGGAGATGTAGAAGGCTTTTTGTTTTTGTTTTTGTTTTAAATAATTTAAGGAGCAGGCCTGCCTTATGGAACCACGAAACATGTTCTTTCTACTCTAAGGAGTAGACGAGACATGTGCACTTAGTTCTGGCAATGTGGTGATAGAGGTGTGTATGTGCATGTGTGTGTGTGTATGTGTGTGTGTGTATGTGTGTGTGTGTATGTGTGTATGTGTGTGTATGTGTGTGTGTATGTGTGTATGTGTGTGTGTGTATGTGTGTGTGTATGTATGTGTGTGTATG
>JADRCH010000103.1:1868842-1888153 GCA_019843965.1 Rhynchomys soricoides
TTTATTTTCTGCATTAGAAATCATGCTAATCATGGTTGATCAAGGTTCAGGGCAAAAATATTAAATAAGAACATACATGAAAAAGTTACATGTGAGAGAGTTGTTCTTATCATTTTTTTTGCTTTCTTTCAGCCTGCCCTGAAATCTCAGTTTTTTCCCATGTCAGGCCACCACTGCATTTGTTTCTGTGAGAAGGTGATAGACTGTTGGCATATGTCACCCCATCCTTTTTGAGTCTGCAGGAGCCTTTTCCGGCTTGGTGCAATTTGGGCTGTTATTAATTTTATCTCTTATTTAAAAACCTCATCTTTCTTTGAATGTGAATGTGTTCATTTCCCCTAATGCCTATTCTGTCAACTCTAATTGCTGTTTCTTCAGTCCAGGGTCATCTTCATTAGTTTAATTACTATAGCAGCCTCTTTCCTAAGTGTACTAATAGCACAAAGATGACGACTTATTTCCATTTTCTGTCATGGAATAAGAAGCAGAAGGGGGAGTCACACACGAAGACTGAAGAACACTGTTTTTCTTGAATTACCCACGCGGAGGTGATTCATTTCCAACCTCCTACCTAGATACCAGACTTGGACATGAAGGCTCAAGGTGGCACACACCACCAAGCAGGGGTTACCTGAGGCAGTCAGCAGCAGAAAGAGCCACATCCTCATGGGAAGTCAGAGTGTAGACAAGCAAATACACACTTCAAATCAGACAGTTCACAGGAACAGGACTCCATGTGGCCTGAGAAGGCCTGCACAGAGAGCAAGATGGCACTTGGAGCAAGTGGGGACCAGGTTCAAATGAAAGCAAAGCAGGTGGTAGCTTTGTCATGACTAAGTGTTCCCGATCCTCTATGGTTGGTTATTTTCCTCCAAATATCTGACAGAAACAACTAAAGGAGAGGTTCTCTTTGCTCACAGTTTGTAGGGGTTTGGTTAGTCCATCACTGAAGACATGGTAGAGTTTGTGGCTGGAGAATCCTGCCACTGGGACTCCTTGTTATATAATAACACCAGGAAGCAGAGGCTTAGGCCAGAAGCTGAAAGGCTATAACCCTTAAGGAGCAGGACCCAAGAACCCATTTCCTCCAGCCGAAAGGTCTCATCAGCAGTGTCACGAGGTCAAGTGTTCAAATGGATGAGCCTAGAGGGAACATTTTACATGCATAGCCTGACAGTAACAAATTCCTGGTGTGTGACACGCACTGTGCATGTACTAACTGCGTTTCCCTAACTTAAATGTCCATTGTAAGTCTTCTATAAACATGTGGGAAATGTTCAATTTTTATTTATTCTCTTTTCATAAAATGGTTCAGGTTGCCAATAATACTTAGTAAAGGCAGGCAGCATTGTCCTTTATGACTAAGGAGCACCAAGCCTTAAAAACATCACTGCATCGATTCTGTTAGTTAAAAAAAAAGCTCCCTGACATCAGCCCAACAGAGGAGATGCTGCATGGTTTCCCCAACTGAGAGATCCAGTGACATGGGAACTGTCTGGCTGTGTTTGATGACGCCCCGAGGTCAGAAGTGAGTCCTGTCATGGGGCCCCGTAATCTTGTTTCAGCCCAGTCATTGCCGAATGTATTTATTTCTGTCTGGAGATATGACAAGTGTGCTGGCTTGTAGAGAAAGGATGTTCCAGATGTGAATCCAGTGCAGAGGGAGGTAGACCAGAAGTCCAGAGCTTCGGCTCCTCCCATTCATCCCCTATTGTTTCTCTCCTTCTCTCTTTCTTTCTCTCCTCAAACTCTGATTCATCATCCAACCTTACTGGTACTTCTGGGTCATTAGTCATTGAAGAATTCTTCACCTGGGAAAGGTGTGTGTGTGTGTGTGTGTGTGTGCCTGTGTGTGTGTGTGTGCCTGTAATTTACAATGTAACTTTCATGTACTCTGTTTCATTCAATTTAAAGTAGTAGGATGCTGTGATAGAGATGTCACAGGTATCTCAGATCATGGGATGAGATCTACAACATCTCATTTTATTCCAGTTCTCAGCGGGTGTGTGCCTGGGCTGTGGTCTCTGGCCCAAAATCAAAGTTCCTTTCACCAGAAGACACACTTTACTCCTTAGGTCGGAGCTCTGAATTATTTCTTGGAAGCTGTGGTACAAAGTATGTTTCCTGATCACTGTGGGCCAGGTGTGCATCTATAGGCTGTCCTATGCCCTTGCTTATTCTTTCTTTTTTTTTATTTTTTAATTTTATTTTAAATTTTTTGATACTTTATTTACATTTCAAATGTTTTCCCCTTTCCAGGTCTCCCCTTTGGAAATCTCCTGCTTCTATGAGGATGCTCCCATACCCACCCACCCCCTCCTGTCTTCCCTCCCTGAGATTCCCCTATACTGGGGCATCTAACACTCTCAGACCCAAGGGCCTCTCTTCCCACTGATGGCCAACAAGGCCCTCCCTGTCACATATGTGGCCAGCACTATGGGTCCCTCCATATGCATTCTTTGGTTGGTGGCCCAGTCTCTGGGAGCACTGGGGGTCCTGACCAGTTAACACTGTTGTTCCCTCCCCATGGGGCTGCAAGCTCCCTCAGTTCCTTCAGTCCCTTCTCCAACTCTTCTATTTAGGACCCCACGCTCAGTCCAACAGTTGCTGTGTATTGAATTATGGGTGTTCCAAACTTTTGGGCTAATATCCACTTATCAGTGAGTACATACCGTGTTCGTTCTTTTGTGACTTGAATTACCTCATTCAGGATATTTTCAAGTTCCATCCATTTACTTGCAAATTTCATGAAGTCATTGTTTTTAATAGCTGAGTAGTATTCCATTGTGTAAATGTACTACATTTTCTGTATCCATTCTTCGGTGGAGGGACATCTGGGTTGTTTCCAGCTTCTGGCTATTATAAATATGGCTGCTATGAACATAGTGGAGCATATGTCCTTAAAATATGTTGGAGCATCTTCTGGGTATATGCCCAGGAGTGGTATAGCTGGGTCCTCAGGTAGTATTATGTTCATTTTTCTGAGGGTCCGCCAAACTGATTTCCAGAGTGGTTGTACCAGCTTGCAATCCCACCAGCAATGGAGGAGTGTTCCTCTTTCTCCACATCCTCGCCAACATCTGCTGTCAGCTGAGTTTTTGATCTTAGCCATTCTGACTGGTGTGAGGTGGAATCTCAGGGTTGTTTTGATTTGCATTTTCCTGATGACTTAAGGATGTTGAACATTTCTTTAGGTGCTTCTCAGCCCTTTGAGTTTCCTCAGTTGAGAATTCTCTGTTTAGCTCTGTTCCCCATTTTTTAATAGAGTTATCTGGTTCTCTGGAGTCTAGCTTCTCGAGTTCTTTGTATGTATTGGATATTAGCCCTCTATCGAATGTAGGATTGGTAAAGATCTTTTCCCAATCTGTTGGTTGCTGTTTTGTCCTATTTACAGTGTCCTTTGCCTTACAGAAGCTTTGCAATTTTATGAGGTCCCATTTGTCGATTCTTGATCCTAGAGCATAAATCATTGGTGTTCTGTTCAGGAACTTTTCCCCTGAGCCCATGTATTCGAGACTTTTCCCCACTTTCTCTTCTTTTAGATTCAGTGTATCTGGTTTTATGTGGAGGTCCTTGGTCCACTTGGACTTGAGCTTTGTACAGGGAGATAGAAATGGATCAATTTTCATTCTTCTACATGTTGACCGCCAGTTGAGCACCATTTTTTGAAACTACTGTCTTTTTTTCCACTGGATGGTTTTAGTTCCTTTGTCAAAGATCAAGTGACCATAGGTGTGTGAGTTCATTTCTGGGTCTTTGATTTTATTCCATTGATCTACCTGTCTGTCACTGTACCAATACCATGCAGTTTTTATCACTACTGCTCTGTAGTACAACTTGAGATCAGGGATGCTGATTCCCCCAGAAGTTCTTTTATTGTTGAGAATAGTTTTTGCTATCCTAGGTTTTTTGATATTCCAAATGAATTTGAGAATTGCTCTTTCTAAGTCTATGAAGAATTCAGTTGGAATTTTTAATGGGGATTGCATTGAATCTGTAGATTGCTTTTGGCAAAATGGCTATTTTTACTATATTAATCCTGCCAATCCATGAGCATGGGAGATTTTTCCATCTTTTGAGGTCTTCTTCGATTTCTTTCTTCAGAGACTTGAAGTTCTTGTCATACAGATCTTTCACTTGTTTGGTTAGAGTCACACCAAGATACTTTATATTGTTTGTGACAATTGTGAAGGGTGTCATTTCCCTAATTTCTTTCTCAGCCTGTTTATCCTTCAAGTATAGGAAGGCTACTGATTTTCTTGAGTTAATTTTGTATCCGGCCACTTTGCTGAAATTGTTTATCAGCTGTAGCAGTTCTCTGGTGGAGTTTTTGGGTCACTTAAGTATACCATCATATCATTTGCAAATAGTGATATTTTGATTTCTTCCCTTCCAATTTGTATCCCTTTGACCTCATTTTGTTGTCTAATTGCTCTAGCTAGAACTTCAACTACTATATTGAATAGGTAGGGATAGAGGGCAGCCTTGTCTAGTCCCTCATTTTAGTGGGAATGCTTCAAGTTTCTCCCCATTTAGTTTGATGTCGGTCACTGGTTTGCTGTATATTGCTTTTACTATGTTTAGGTATGGGCCTTGAATTCCTGATCTTTCCAAGACTTTTATCATGAAGGACCCTTGGTTATTCTTACAACATTATTTCTTGAAGAACATTTTTCAGGTTCCATACAACCTATTTATAGATGAACTTTTAGAGCATGAAGCTTCTTTAATTGGGAACTATGTTCTATTTTAGTCTAGGCCATTTTTATTGTTACTTCCCTGAGTTCAAATATTACCTGACACGATATCTTTAAAAACACACTGTGGCTTGGTGTGGTGGCTCATGCCTTTATTCCCTTGCTGGGAGGAAGGATCAGGCAGATCTCTGCAAGTTTGAGGTCATCCTGTGCTATATAAGGAGACCCTGCCTCAAAACCAAAATCAACTAACCAAACAAACAAAAAACAAAACCATATTTTAAACAGCTTTGTTACTGTCTTTTATTACATATAGGGAGCCTCACCTGCCTTCACTAAAGACAGATTAGTGGGGACATTTTTTTCTCTTATTAGGAATTTCCTGTATGAAATAAAATCTCCTTGTACTTGAATTTTTACATGAAATGTACCTGTTTTTACAGTTCATGGTATATTCCATGTCACACTGTTTACAGGAAAGACCACTGTGGGCAGGCAGCTACTTCCTTCAACTGGAGAACCAGATGAAAAGCTCCCCACAGAGAAGATGATAAATTACTTTGCTCCCTCTGCTCTTACACAATTTGGACCTATCTTGGTCCTCTGTCAGATCTCCCAGTGTTACTGCAGATCCTTAAGTTCTGCGGGGTCTTCCCATAACTATCGAGTTATGTCTCAATGACTCTTTCTTATTTTTGTTTGGTTTGGTTGAGGTATGGTGTCATGGAGCTCAGGTTGGCCTCAGGCTTATTGTGTCTGGGATGACCTTGAACTCCTGATATCCCTCCCTGTCTTACCTCCCAAGTGCTAAGGTTGCACATGTGTGCCACTACACGCCCCTTATGTGCTTCTTGTATGCTAGCCTACCACTCCACTGACTGAGCTACGTCCCCAGCCCTTCTTCTTTTGTGATTGTTAGAACTTATGGCTTTGATGAACAGGCATGTGTACAAGACTACACACAACAAACCACTGAAATGTACTTATCTTGCCAGGGTGCAAGTCTGTACTACTGCTCAGGACTTTGCATCCTTGTCTGAAATTACGTATGCCCTGGAGCTTATATAACTAAGGTGCCAGGCAGAGCCTGTGAATGTGGAAAGCCTCACTCTTAGTTAAGCCCCAAGGCTGGCAAGGTGAAGACCCAGTCACCAGAGCACATTGTTCTTTTCTGAGCTACAGTCAATACACTCTTCCTATTGGCTCATTTCTTCATCCCACCCTCGATCCCTGAGACAGGGTTTCTCTGTGTAGCCTTGGCTATTCTAGAACTCACTCTGTAGACCAAGCTGGTCTTGAACTCACAGAGATCCACCTGACTCTGCCTCCTGAGTGCTGGGATTAAAGTCGATCTGGCCGCTGCCTGGCCCATTTCCTCACTTATGAATGTGGATTTTTAACTGTTCTGAGTTCCTTTGCTTAAGCTTCCATTTTAGAAATTTTTGTTTTGTTTTGGACAGAATGTCATGTAGCCCAGGCTAGCCTTGAGGCTACCACATAGCCAGGGATGTCTTTGAACTCCTGACCTCCTGCTTCTACTTCCCAAGATCTTGGATTACAGAGCCTTGTGAGGTATTTTGTTTTGACAGTTCAATTTAATGCTTGCCAACAACCTTATAATTATTTTTACGCCAATTCTCTGGAGTAATAACACACAATGAAACGTATCTGAATTATATGATGATGGTGATGATAATGATGGTGATGGTGATGATGATGATGTGTGTGTGTGTGCGCGCATGGGTGTGTTTAATAGTGCAGATGTAGATGCCAGAGGGTAACTTTATTGTTGGAGTTTGTACAGAATTCAGACTGCCCAGGCTTACCCAGCAAGCCTCTTTACACACTGAGCCATCCTGTAGGCCCTAGCATTTTTTTTAAAGGAAAGTTTTTCTTTTAGGGGGTAGAAATGAAGGAACCTTTAATTTTGAAAGTATTTGAATGTGAATTCAGAAAGGATGAGAAAGCCAGGGTTGCAGTTTGTTCCCGATCAGTAAGCCGTTGAGGGCAAAGTCTGTCCTTGTTCCTTAATGTGTCAAACAATTTATTCAAGACCCTGATGAATAGCAAAAATGTATTTATAAATCAGGGAGTTTTAAAGGCTTTGAAATTAAATATTTAATTAGTGTGATGGTGTTTAAATACAGTAATGCTCTCTGCAGCGCTTTGAGGACAGAGGGAAGGGGGGGGGATTCTGTTTCTTGCTCAGATGCACATGAAAGGGTTATGACTCCACACTTGCACTGGGGCGCATTCAACAAAAATAAATACATCTATGCATCAAATGACACAGATAAGCAGCAGATTCTATTATTAGGGCACACGAATACTCCTTAAGAGCAACTCAACTGAAAACCCTGGCCATTTTCTTCACTTGGTGACAGGAGTTCAAGCTAGACTTCTTAGAACAAGTGTGGGAGAAGCTGTAAGGGACTAGGGACCCCTTTCTTCTGTCCTCAGAGGAAACAGGGAGATGGCTTAGATCTGACCAGTTCCTTGCGACTTCACATTTTGTCTTTGAAGTTGAGAAAGGGAACAAATCCTGGTATTCCAGGCACAGAGTCATTTTGAAGAGACATTAGCTTGAATGATTAAACTTTTAGAAAGGATTTTAATGATTTAATACAATAGTTACACACAATGATGCTTTCCACTTTGACTTTTGCAAGTATGCATTTTGATCATATTGATCCCACTATCCTCTCTAATCTCATTCCTCTTCCCAACTAGCCCCCGTCTCCCTCTTCCAGTACCATGTCTTTCTTTCCCCTTCTCTTCGTTTCTCTTTTTGTGAACAAATGAGTTCAAGTACTGTCACTCACCAACATATAGGCAAGCAGATAGTCACAGTTGCACGGGGCAACTTGGCAGATACACCGCTGAAGAAAACGTCTCTTCCCTCCCCTGACAATTGCCCCTAGGTCCTCAGAGAGCCTCCTGAACCACCATGCCCCCAGCAACTGTTAGCTATTGTGATTAGTTTTAAGAAGCCATTCCCACACTTACCCAGCTGGGACTGCCGATTACATACCACAGACAGGTTTGGTCGTCAGGGCGGATGTGGAGAGGGCTTGCTGAGTGTTTACTGTGCAGTCATGAGGACCTAAGTCTAGATTCCCAGCACCCATGTAAAACCTAGGCATAATTACAGGTAGCTGTAACCCTGGGGCGGTAGGGAGAGAGACAGATGGATCCCAGGGCTTGCTGGACAGGGAGTCTAGCCTAGACAACAAGCTCCACGTTCAGTGAGAGACTTTGTCTCAAAATATAAGGTAGAGAGAGGCACAGGAAGACACCTGATATTGGCCTCAGGTCTCTCCATGCACACACATAGGTGAGCATGCCTACCTCTACATGCATGAGTGTGTGCGTGCATTTGTGGGTGGTGCACACACATGTTCATACACATGCACTGTACTCACATGCATACACACTAACAACATAGTCCCTGCTGAGGGCAAGATTATAAATGGGCCTGGATCACCTTATAACAAATGGTTCCTTCCCCTGAGATTGTACAGCGCCTGGCTGGTAAAATTCTTAAAGTCCGGCGCTTGGTTTTAACTGTGATGTCAGCTCTGTTTTCAGAAGCTTATTGATGATTGCACTGGGAGGGGGAAAGACTCAAAAGCCTCTCTGACAGAGGACATCAAGACAGCGGATTTCTTCCAGGTCTGGCTCTGAGTTGTCGGAGAGGAGTAGTATGAGATAAGATTAAGGAGTCATTCTGTTTATTAACAGTCCCCACCCCCCAAGGGCTTTGCAATTGATTGTTTCCAACATTGTTAATCTTTTTGTGACAAAGACTGTAAGAACGTAAAACTAAATGCCTCAGTTTTTTAGAGAGAAAGATGGTCGCTCGGTTGAAATTGGTTCAGGCCTGTCTGGTGTTCTCAATGCACTCAATTCCAGGGGCGTGTTGCCTGTCATTGGCTCCCGTGGGGCGTGTTGCCTGTCATTGGCTCCCGAAGGCCACGTGTGCAGGACTTTTTGCAGCTTCGCCTGCAGTCACACCTCCTTGGTAGCCCGATCGAGCCAAGGTAGGGGTATTTCCACGAAGGCAATTGGCACAGACTATAAACCCTCTCCAGTGCACCCCGAGAACCAATGCGCTATTAAAACATCTACCAACCCACCAGTGCTTCAAAAGCATAAGGTGATAAATCTGTGGCTTCAAGATCTTAAATGCTATCTGCCCAGGTGCCATCACAAAGGAAATCAAGGCCGTGTGCTCTTTGAGAAATCACATTTTCAAACCAGACTACCTTGGCCCAAGCATTTATCAAACTTATCTTCCCCTCATACTTGAAAACAAACAGGAGAATTTTAGCCTGAGTTAGAATAAATATGTCTCTGACTATATTTCAAAATGTCTGTTTGATTTAATGACTCCTGGGGACAGGTCTGTCTGCGCTTGAGAGAGCCAGGCGCAGTTAGCAAGGTTGTTTCCTCAGGCTGCTTCTTGCCTGGTATCCGGAGAGGCTGAGTACCAATGGCTGACAAGATGCTTGCCCCGCCCCCTTTGCTTGTTGGTTTATTTTTAAGCTAACACTTGTCCTTTGGAAAATTAAAGATGGCTCATGCAAGAAAGAAAATGTTTTACTTCGGTATCTGTTGAGTCTCTGTAAAACAATATAATTTCTCATAAGGCTTACTGTTTAATAGGGCTAACATTCTGTTTTGTTTTGTTTTTTTAAGTCATGTTTGGATGAAATATGCAGAGCAAAATATAAAGGGTTTTGGTTTTTGTTCCACATAGAAGAATAGGAAGGAGTCCTGTGGGTGGGAAAATGTCACTTTAAATGTGCTTTGAGAGTTGATTTGTAGAATTACTTCACGTGAGAATATTGCTTCCATCAAATCTGCTGCTGCAGTGATGTACAGGATGGGGAAATTTCTAAGAAATATAATCTACTTATTGATTTAATTCTTTGGCAATTATTTTAAGTCAACGTATGTAACTTAGCCAAAGTTAGGTTCTGGTATTCAGATACACTTGTTATCAAGACTTCCTCCCCACCCCTCTTAAAGCATACTTGGAATTCTCTAGCCCTCTGGGATGGGAGGGCTATAATCTTTGGCTCCTCCCCCCCCCCCCCCCGTCCGTGTCTGTGGTTCTCCTTTCTGTGAGAGATGTACCTTAGCATATGTTTCTTCTGTGTGACTGTATATTTGGTGGGAATGACTGTAACATTCTTATGCAGTGTGCTGCACAGTCTGGGTGTGATCATGCTTTGCCTGGGGCTAGCCTGTTTCCTTTTAACCCCTGAGTCAAAACCAGAAGCAGACAGATCAATTTTTTAAAATACGATTTCTATGCGTCTGCATGCAAGAGGCCTTTCTTTCTTTCTTTTTTCTTTTATTAATACTAGGAGAACATCTTTTATCTAACTGACCTTAAAACTTCTATTGGTTTTGCTCTATTCAACTAATAGAGACCGTTACCCAAGGCTGTGCATTGCGTCTGTGCCAGTCCCATAGTACGAATTGTTGCAGTCTTTGTTTTTGAGACGTGGAATGGAGGGCCTCTTTAACTTGTCCTGGGTCTCACAGCAGCTGTAGAGTCTAAACTGATCTCCAAAGAGGCCTCGTATCAGAGCCCTCCTCCTGACTGTTTGGAAAAAAATTTTAAGAACTAGATAAATGGAAACCATCCAGCACAACACACGGAATAAAAAGAAAGAGAGGGAGAGTCCTGGCCTAGGTCACCTCGGTCCTGGGATGCCCAGTCATCAGGATGGTGGTGCCAGCCTTCCTTCTTCCTGTGCTGGGGTTTATCCAGAGGACCCCAGATGTGTCAAATGGCGATGAATGGCATGGATTTTAAACCACCACAGTCCCACCTTGCCAGCTGAGAGTCAGCGTCTCCAGGCAGAATGTTTTACACTATTTTTAGGCTTGAACTTCTTTAGACTGGAAGTAAACCAGGTAGGAAGGAAGTTTTGAGGCACAAGTGCCAGAGCTGTGGTGTTCCTGAGCAAATTTAATTATAACTTTTGGGTTTGGGGATGTATCTTGGTTGGCAGAGTGTGCTTGTTCAGCATGCAGGAGGCTCTGAGCTCTCTCCCCAAGACTGAATAAACCAGACATGGTGGCCCATGCCTGTCATTCCAACCTTGGGAGATAGAATCAGTTGGATCAGAAAGATAAGGCCTATTTGGGCTCCATGAGACCCTACACCCCTCCTCTACCAAATAAGAAAAAGTTAAACCTAAGGGCCAAAAATGATGGTTCCTTTTTTCCCTTGTGAGTCACAAAGGTTTTTAGTATCAGGACAGGAGGCAGGAGAAGGGAAGAGTTAACACATGAGGCCTGTTTTGCAAGTGTTGACCTCTAGGCGACAGTTTGGCAAGTCTCAACTCCTAGATTTCCTGTGTGATTTTTTTAAAATAGTAACTCTTGAACCATCCAAAAGAGCCCATTGCAGAACAGGATCCTCCTTGCCAGCACAGGAAACAGCATCCAAGGCCACAGGGAGGCAGGAGTCCTGTGGAAGAGCCTATGCATTCCTGATTCTGGACCTGATCTTCTATTGTTGTTCTTGTCCTGAGCCATGAAAACCCCTTTAATTTCAAATGACTGCAGTTATATAGAATGTGTCCTTTGACTCCAGAAGAAATCAGATGAGACTCAAGAAAATACATGACCCGTTGATGAGAGAGTAGATGTTAAATGTTCGTACCACAAGAACAAATGGTAAGTGTGCGAGTTGATCATGGCTTAGCTTGATGCAGCTGTTTCCATGGAATTCATGTAATGGAATGATATTGAGATATATACTTTATTTATCCATTTTCCTTTAAAGAAGCTAGGGGGGATGCAGGATCTAGGATCTCCTCAAGTATAGAGTCAACAATACCAAAAACATGTGTAAAAGTAGAAGTCATAAGGAAAATCAGAAATTATTTCAATTCAATGACCATAGATAAGATGATATAATAACTTAGAGAGGTGCTATAATGCTTGATAAGCAATGGTGATTGATGATGTGATGATGGTGATGGTGATGGTGATGATGATGATGATGGCACATTAAAGCACATATGGTATGAGTTGGTCTATATCAAATTCATATACAGGCAGAAAGTATTGCCTACTTTTTGGTCTTTTTCATCCAAGGAAATAGATCTGGCCCCTACCACTTACAGTACATTGGTGCCATCTGATGCCTTACCTGGGAGAAAGGTGGTAACCATCTGATTTTTAATAGTGTGCCCAAGCGAGCACAACTTGACCCATTTCGGATAGACCAACGGAGCGGGAGAGTCATAAAGGAAGCAGTTCATCTTGCTAAAATGGTTTTGCAGCTGGGAAGGTGGCTCGGTGATGGCTGTGCTTCTTTCTGCACAAGGATGACCCAGGCTTACCAAGAGGCCCTAGTTCAAGAAAAATAAGGTAGCAATTTATCAAAAGCAAAACAAAACATACAATCAACAAAACAAAACCCTAAAACCCAAAACTCAAAAAGCCCACCATCAACAAGAAAACCTAATGAAGCCAACATTGGCCTCTGGTCTCCACCCACATGTGCGGAACCACACACACACACACACACACACACACACATGCACACGCGCACACACGCACGCACTCACGCACGCACACGCACACACGCACACCCCAATAATGATTTTGTTCCCTTTGCATTTCTTGTGTTATGCATGAAATCTAAAAAGAGAACCAGCATTTTTCCTTTAGAAGATTCTTTTTTCTCTAGAGGAAAAGAAGTGTTTGTTGATTGAGTATTAAAGGGCACTACTTATGTGCCACCTCTTATTTTGAGCTAAAAAGGGCAATTTTTTTCCAAATTTTGAGTCCTTTGGTGGCAATGTCAGGATAATGTTTGTGAATATGCTGAAAAGCTCTTTTGTTTTTGTGACAATGGTGCTGTTTTGTTTAAATTGGAAAACAGCCATGCAGGGTTGGTTATTTTATCATTTTTCATGTTTCTCTGAGAAAGCAATAGTTATGTCATCTCTCTACCATTTTGGATTCTTAGAGAAAAGGTTTTCATTCAGTGACTAGGAAGTTCATGGGAGGAGGGGCTGTTCATGGCCTGTCACAAGGGCAGGATACAGGACTATGGAGGACTTCAGAAGTAGGCTTCTGACAATCTCTTCTAACGAGCTTATACGTGAAGTCCTACTTTGTGCTAAAGGCACGGGCTTGATAAACTCCATGGCAGTCTGGGATGCCATGACAGTCTGTATTAACACTGAAGGTTGGAGAGTTGTTTCTAAGTCAAGCGGTTCAGGCTGGGAGACACCTCTGCACCCTGGAAAAGCAAAGTTCACTTCAGCTGTTCTGGATGTGACCCCTGACTTCTGGCCTTTTGTTGAACTATAGTGGAGCCCAGGCATTGGGATTTTGTTTTTCAAAGCATGTCCTATGTATTAGCAGCACCTGCTTCTCCCAGGAGGTGTCACAAATGCAGTGTCCCAGGCCCTGCCCAGGAACTGTAATTCAGAACTTACATTTTAGCCAGAGCCCTGGGTCTGCATGCTGAAGCCGGGGAAGACTTCTTCCTGCTCCTTTAAGCTGTCAGGTGTAAATGCCTGAAAAACGGAAGTGATTTAATTATCTAGCTATATATACAGCTAATTGATCCAGAGATTGGAATCATTGGATAGTGGCTCAAAATGGCCTTTGTTGTTTTGGAAACAAACCTCACTACCCCTCAGGTCACATCTGGAAAGGCAGTAATACTGAATATAGTGAGGGCTGTCTGGGAGCTGGGGCATGTTTCTCCCATCTCTAGCTTCCTGATGCAAGTTCAGAGGAATCCATATGGCTTCCTAAAGTTAGTTTTACTGTCTGAAAGTCACTTCTACTTTTTAAAGATGGTGAGCAGGTTAGAGAACTTTTGTATTCATCAACAAGTATGAGTCAGACTAGAGACTATTGGGGTACAAGGAGGAGGCTCCAACAAGCCAACATACCCATACCTGACAGCAACTCTGTGAAGAAGCAATTTGGGGATACATGAGAAAAAACCACAGAAAAGATGGTTGCAAAGTATCCTCAGACACTGGAAAATTGATGACAGAGTCTACTGGAGCAAGAAAGTAAGAATGGTTAGGTTTGGTTTGAGGACAAACAGGATGACTTTGGTTCTGGTGTACTGACTTTAGGTCAGTATGGGTACCCATCAGAAATGTGCTGGGCACAGTTGGGGATCACAAGCTGGGAAGGCCTAAGGCCATCTCTTAGTGGGCTCCAAGGCCACTTCTCTTAGGCTTGTTTGACAGGCAATGTTCGAATGCTTTCCTGGAGTTTTAGGAAGACAAGGGCCATGGCTGCCCAATATCTCTACTCCTCTAACTTAACCAGGAAGAAAAATGAGAGGTGACACTTCTGTTTTGACAAGAATTTAACACGAGGAGACAATCCATTTGGGTTGTCACAGAGGAAGTAGTTTAAAGTTCATACACTTCTATTATGATTCTATCATATCCTTTCCAGTCATATAATAACTTACCTGACAGTGTATACTGTAGGAAGGACAAGACTTTGGGCACCTCTGAGTGGCTCTGTATGTCTCTTCTGGAACAATGCCATCAACCTTCTTACACAGATCCTGGTTTTGGGGAGCCCAAGCATCACTAATTTGAGGCTTTTAGGTGGTTGCTTCCTTTGATATCTATTTCAAGGGAACATAAAATTTCAGCCACAACAAATCTGATGTGCTCTCTGAGGTTTAAATAAAAGCCTACAATTAAGGGTTGTCTTAGGGTTACTGTTGCTGCAATGAAACACCATGACCAAAGCAACTCAGGGAGGAAAGGGTTCATTAGGCTTACACTTCCTCATCACTGTTTATCAGCAGAATTCAGGACAAGAACCCAAACAGAGCAGGAACCTGGAGGCAGGAGCTGATGCAGAGACCACGGGAGAAGTGCTGCTTACTGGTTTGCTCCTCACTCATGGCTTGCTCAGCCTCATTTCTTATAGAACTCAGGACCACCAGCCCAGGGGTAGCCACACCCATGGACCTGGCCCTCCCTCATTAATCACTAATTAAGAAAATGCACTATAGGCTTTTCTACAGCCTCATCTCATGGATGTATTTTCTGTTGAGGCTTCCTTATCTCCAGTGACTCTAGCTTGTATCAATCAAGTTGACATAAAACTAGCCAGCACAAGGGTCTCGGCAGATGGCTCAGTGTATGAGGCACTTGTGCAAGCATGAGAGCCTGAGTTTAGATCATAAGCACTCTTGTAAAAGAAGTCAGGCGTGGCTTTGCATGTCCATAATACCAGCACTAAAGACAGGCAGATCCCTGGAGCTCCCTGGCCAGCCAGTCTGAGAATGAGCTCCAGGTTCAGTGACCAACCCTAGCTCAAAGAAAAAGGTAGAGAGTGATAAATGGTGATAGTCTGATATCAACCTCTGTGTTTTTAGACAAGCATATCTATGACATGAATACACTGCACACACAAACCATCACTCACTCACTCACTCACTCACTCTTTTATCTAGCTATGTATGTATGTATATATGTATGTATCTATCATCTATATCTAGCTATCCATCTATCTAGCTATCCATCATCTACCTACCTATGTTTATGTCCAGTGGAGACCCAGAAGGTAATTGCAGCTTTCCTTCTCAGTCTCGTGGGACTGTAAACAGACTCTGAGACTGGACTAAACCAGCAAGAAAGCTGCAGTTTTACTTATATAATTACATAATCATGAAGTTTCCTAACTATTAAGTTTAATTAACAGTTCTTACAACTACTTCTCAATGTACAGGGAAACCTGAGAAAAGAGACCTGTGTGTGTGCGTGTGTGTGTCTGCGTGTGTGTGGCAAAGTGACCCTAAATGACTAAAACAGGGAGAAGACAACAAAGAGAAGCAGAAAAAATTGTTTAAAGCTGACAGAAGATTTCAGTATGCTTTAAGAGTGCTTTACAAGTGTAAGGATCTTGTTAACTAATAGAGTCTGAGGCAGATATCTGGAGCTGACACCAGCCGTCGGTTTGCTCTGATGGGTGCAACAGCACAGACCGAGTCCCCAGCATCTTCTGCACACACCACTAGGACCAAATGATGGGTTCTTGCCTTGTAGCTTTTAGAGTTGTTGGTGCCTACTTGTTTCTTTGTCTGTTTTCATTCCTTTCCGTTCCTATACCTCAAGCCCCTGGCCTCAAAGATTTCAAGAGGTAAAGCACACCTGCCCCAAAGTATCAGTAATACTCCATTGCTAATTTTATAAACAAAACTTCACCCAAGCAAGGCATAATGTCACAGAGTGGATTTCCTGGGCTTTCCTGCTGTCCCTCTGATGGTAGATGGACTCACTGAGCGATTACCTTCCCTCCCTAGCTCATGCCTCTCACGACACTCCAGTTACTGGACTTCTGTCTACTAGTATAGTCTTCTCTACTAGATGTGATGTTGTAGGGAATCAAATGTAAATGTCACCCTTCTGAAATTAGCTGTGGGACAGTTCAGCAGTGAGCATAGCAAGAATGTTTCCTTTTAGAGGAAACCATTTTACTTTGTGAGTCCAAGCAGACCTTGTTTTTTGGATTTTTTTTTTTAAAAATAATTTATTTATTCTTATTTTATGGACATTGGTAATTTGACTGCATGTATATCAGTGTGCGAGTGTCAGATCCGCTGGAACCAGAATTACAGACAGTTGTGAACACCATGTAGGTGCTGGGAATTGAACCCAGGCCCTCTGGAAGAGCAGCCAGTGCTCCTAACCACTGAGCCATTTCTCTAGCTCCTACAGATCCTGTTTTTTGACAAATTGTGGCCCTTCTTTCTGGTCAGCAGGTGATGTTTACAGAATGAAATGGTAAGTCCTTTCATACTGATTAACAGAAACAAAGAAAGAAAGAAAGAAAGAAAGAGAAAGAGAGAGAAAGAAACTGTTCCCTACTTGCAAGTATTCTTAGAGAAAGAGGCCCATAGTCAAGAAGATGCCAGTGAGAAATGTAAAATACACAGAAAGTACCTAAAAACTAAAGCTAAAAAAATGCCTAATCTCTTTGAAGTCCAATGTACAGCCTCATATCTGTTCCTGAGATCTTCAGCCCATGACTACTGCTTTCTCTGGCTTCTCAAAGGTTTTCCCATATCTATGCTCTAAGCTTTAGAGTCTAAGGTGACCCACTACATTGTGATATCTAGCTAAAAAACCTCTACCCATTTAAAAGCCACACTAAACAAAGTCAATGTCAGTGCCTGATCATCTGTGGGCGTGCAGGAGGCCTTCCTTTGTGGATCACCATCATACTCTGGTTGTATATTTGTGTGTGTGTGTGTGTGTATCTGAATTGTCTTGACCTTAGACCTCAGTTCTAGGGGTTCAGAAGAAGCAATGCCTCTGCTTCAGCATCCCATCCTCACACGGGTTACGGGGTCATTAACATACAGCACTGTAGATGTTGGCATTTAATCCTTGCCATCAGAACATCCCCTGTATGGGACACTGTATTTCTTTGAGGATGATCTATATGTTAATGGTCTCTAAGTTGTCAGCTGAGATAGTAAGTAATTCTAATTCAGTTCCAACACTATGAACAGGGGTGGAAAGGTGGGTGGTGGGTGGGGCGAGAATCTGATTGCCATCTCCAGACTGGAAGTCTCTCATTCACCACACTGGGTGAATTCTCAGTGACAGTGTGATTGAGGAAGTGGAGTTACATCTGCAGGGTGCTGTGCCTTTGGAAGGCTATCAGATGGTTTGCTGATAGTTGATTGCATTGATTTTCCAAGCTGAACAGCTCTCTGTAAAATCTGCTTTTGGAAAACTGGTCAGGAATCTATGTGCATAATTGCTTAATACATTTTGGTTCTCAGGTATATGGGGTTTCAGTGCCAGATAGAGGAAGTCCAGGGGAGGCCAAAGCGTTTATACCTAGCAGGAGACATCCATTCTCTCCAGTCAAGCTGGGATCCTAGGAGAAAGAGCACCGTCCACCGAACAGTACTTCGTAGTTTGTAGACACTCATGGCTGCAATTTCCTCTTCATAGCTCCAATCCTCTTCATAGCTCAGAT
Organism: Rhynchomys soricoides; assembly: GCA_019843965.1. Lineage (NCBI taxonomy): Eukaryota > Metazoa > Chordata > Mammalia > Rodentia > Muridae > Rhynchomys > Rhynchomys soricoides. The sequence continues at coordinate 1,886,557 of JADRCH010000103.1, forward strand.
CAGGGCAATGGGACTTGAGCACTTTAAACTGAAGCAGCCTGGATCACTCAGCTGATTAAGTGACAGGGCCAAGTAAAGGATGTGAATCCTCTGCTCCACGGCTATTCTCTCTGCCAGCATCTTATTTCTCCTGTTTGACCATGTAATTTCTTTATCAGTTACTTTTACATCATTTTCTAAGATGTAGCTTTATTATTTTTAATCATGTGTAGATGTGTGTGTGTGTGTGCATATGAGTATTTGCATGTATTACACACCATTGTGAGCCATCTGGTATGGGTGCTGGGAACCACTGAGCCATCTCTCCAGCCCCCACTTCTGCATCGTTTTGATGGCCACACCTGGATAAAACATTAAATTTAGGTGAGAAAAACTGTATTTGGGCTCACAGCTTCAGAGGGGCTCAGCCCATCATGCAGGGCATAGTGGAGTTCTGTTGGTGGAAGTGTGTGGTAGAGGCTGTTTACATCATGGTGGAAGGGAAGCAAAGCAGTGAGGGAACCAGGGCTGGACCTGAACTTTAAAAGGCTGCCCTACTGACCTACTTCCACTGGCCTAACCTAAACAACACCATGCATTGGGGAACCAGTGGGGGACCCCTCAGCTGGGAGCATAACAACATTGTAGAACTCTGAGCAATTGTTTTTCTCTTTACAAATCAGAAAACGCTCGCCATTTTAGCTAAGCAACACCTTTTACCTCCTTTATTCCTTTATAATTAAAGCTTAATCTTTGAAGAAATGTCATAGGAAAGGAGAAAGGGGCAGAAAGTAGAGTATCAGGCCAAGGAATGTCTGAGGGGTTTTGGCTTTTTTGTTTTTCGTTTTAGTTTTTTGAGACAGGGTTTCTTTATGTAGCCCTGGCTGTCCTGGATCTCCCTTTGTAGACCAGGCTGGCCTGGAACTTACATAGATCCACTGCCTCTCCCCAGATTCTACACCTTCCGAGTGTCTGGACACAATGCTAACCTGTGGTTTGCATTTACTTGACTGTGATGGACAGTGTGGATATATATTCCTAGAATTCCCCTAGAATGTCCACAGGCGCAGGGTCCCAGCGATCTTCAGGAGTCAGCTGGGTTTTGTGTTAGTTCCTGCACAGGTGGGAGTTGCCTCCTTTGGAATATGAGGTTGCTGGGGGCTGCCAGGGGCTGCCCGCGGGGACTGCCGGGGGTTCCCAGGCAGTTTCAGTCACCACTCTTCCCTCCTGTTCCTTAAGCCAGTCGATGAGAAGGCCCAACTTCAGCTTGTGCCTGGCTGCTAGCTGATTTGTAAACTGCAGGTCAAAAAAGTAATGTGTATAAAATCCAGACCAGACAATTGCTCACTTCATGCCGAGAGGGATAAAAGAGAACCAGCTGATTTCCCGACGAGCTGAATGAAGTGTGAACTTTAGTTTCTGTCCTCTTAGGAAACGGCATGTGAATAGAGTACTTGTACAAACAGGCTTTTCTTTTTTGTCAATGGTTGGAAATTTGTGAAAAAAGAAGAGAAGTCTGTTTCTTTTAGCAAACCAAGATTCATTGTGTGTGTATGTGTGTGTGTGTGTGTGAGAGAGAGAGAGAGAGAGAGAGAGAGAGAGAGAGAGAGAGAGAGAG
>JADRCH010000103.1:1888163-1968112 GCA_019843965.1 Rhynchomys soricoides
AGAGAGAGAGAGAGAGAGAGAGAGAGAGAGAGAGAGAGAGAGAGAGAAGGGGGGCAGAAATAGGCATGTTGGAGTCGTTTGGTGGTCTCCAGTCCTGAAATTCTATTTCCTTTCTCCCTCTGCCCAAAGTTGTTAGGTTGCCATAGCAACGTGACTCCTCCCCCACAACCATGTAAGATTAACTGGATACAGATTTAGCAGCAAGTCAGGCCGAGCAAGTCGAAATCCAAATATAGGACCCTGATCGCAGAAAGTGGGAGGCCGGTGGCTCAGGCCTGCGCACACCTCCCTCGGGCTGCGAGTGCAGTGCAGTGCTAGGCCTTTCGCCTGGATGACTTAGGTGGCCTTGCAGACTGCAGATGGGTCTGGACGAGGAGGGAGTTGGATGCATGAACGGAAGAATATTTAACCCTGTGTCCGTGAAATCGCTGATGCACGGTCTGTGAGATGGAGCGCTTGGCATGCCATCACAGAGGAGTCACTGGGTGAATGGTACAGAGATAAAGGTGCCCAGTCACCGATGCTTCCTTCCCCTGATGCTCTTCAGTGACACTGGGGTAGTTGTGACAACAGTTGCTCATGTTGACTGAGTGTTTGCTGGGTCTAGACAGGCTTCTTCCTACTTTGTAGCTCATTTCATTCCCACAACCCTTTGAGTTACATAGTGTTGCTTTACAGATATGGAAACTGAGGCACAAAGAACTTAATGAGCTTCCTTGAGGTCATGTAGCTGGCAAGTGGCTGAGTTGGGATGTGAGCTATTGCACTGTCTCCTGAATCCAGGCTCTTAATTGGCACACTACAGCCTGTAACCACTAGGCAAGTGCTCCTTGGGGCCGATCCTTGACTGGATCATACAAGGAATCTGAACTAGACTTCTTAGTTTTATTTTTCTTGGGTGAAGACTGAACACAGGACCTCACTTATTCTTAGGAATCACCCTACCACTGAACTATATCCCTAGCCCTGTAGTATATATAATGTATGTATGTATGTATGTATGTGCGTTGTTCTTGAGTTACTGTCCACATTTTTTTAAGATGGAGTCTCTCACTGGCCCATAGTTGGCCAATTTAGACTAGACTGGCTAGCCAGCAAGCCACAGGGGTCCTCCTGTCTCCACCTTCCCTATGCTAGGATTACAAGCATGTCCCATCATGCCCAGCTCTTTTCAGTGTGGATTCTGGGGATTGGACCCTCTATCTTCATGCCTGCATGGCAAGCACTCTACTACCTCTCTAACTTCAGTAGTTTTCTGTGTGTGTGTGTACACACGTGCATGCATGTTAATGTGTGCATGCATATGTACATGCAGGCGCACTTGTATACAAACTGAGGCCAGAGACTGACTTGGGTGCGTGTCTTTCTCAGTTGCTTTCCATCTTAGTTAATGAGGCAGGGGCTCTCTCTGAACCTTGAGTTCCCTGATTTGGCTTGAGTGGCTGACCAGCAAGCACCAGGACTTGCCTGTCTCTAGCTCCCCTCCCTTCCCCTCCACTGCCCCAGCACTAGGGTTACAAATTCGCACCTTCATATCAGCTATTATAACTGTGTTAAGGATCTGAGCTTGGGTCCTCATGCTCACAAAACCAACACTTGGCCAACTGGGCCATCTCCCCAGCTCCACTGTAATTTTTTTGTTTTGTTTTGTCTTTTGGTTTTTGAGACAGGGTTTCTGTATAGCTCTAGCTCTCCTGGAACTCCCTCTGAAGACCAGGCTGGCCTTGAACTCAGGGATCTGTCTGTCTCTGCCTCCCAAGTGCTGGGATAAAAGGCGTGTGCCACCACAGCCAGCAATAGATTTATTTTAAGGGGAGCACCATTGTAGGATGAATTAAGCCTCCCCACAAACACAAGGACTGGAGTTAAGTCTCCAGAATGCACATAAAAGCTGGTGTGTCACAGTGCAGCTGGGATGCCTGCCCTGGGGGGGCAGAGGCAAGATCCTTAAGGATTATCAGCCAGTCTAGCCGAACCAGAGAGCTCCAGCTTCGATGAGAGACTGTGTTTCAAAAACATAAGATGGGCAGTGATTGAGGTAGGCACCTGACTTTAATTTCTTACTCCCATATATACATACACGTGCACACATCTCCAAGCACGTGTGCATGCATACCCTTGTGTACACACACACACACGCACACACACACACACACACACACACACACACACTGTGGGAATGTGCGTGCATGGTGCTAATGCCCTATGATCAAAGTGACCACAGAGGCTGAGACTGGACTAATTCAGCTGTAAGCTGAAGCTCCTCTAGCTCCCATGGCCATCAGCAGCAAAGAGGCAAGGAAAGACTCTGTCCTCAGTCTCAGAGAGACCAGGTCCTGGTGGAGCCTTCATTTCTGCTTGCACATGCTCAGGGGGACTCAGTCTTGACAGAACCTATCTCAACAGGAACATGTTTGTTTGATCAATTGGTTGTTTTTCCGAGGCAGGGTTTCTCTGGGTAGCCCTGGCTGTCCTGGAACTTGATCTGTAGATAAGGCTGGCCTTGAACTCAGAGATCTGTCTGCCTCTGCCTTCAGAGAGCAGGGATTAAAGGAATGGGCTACCACCACCCCGAATTGTGGTAGTTAATTACAGCATCCCCCGAGAAACTACTGTTGACCTAGGGTCTGTCAAGACTGAGTCCCACTGAGCAAGTGAGAGTAGTTAGCTTTGTTTCTCAGCTCCCTCTTAGCATGACTTAGGCACCCTTGAGCTCCTTCCTTTTTATCTGATGGGATTCTGAGCATCCTCTGCAGCATTTTTTTCTTTGAAGTTCACTGGCGTATCTTGGAGCTCAGTTTTTAGATTTAAAAACTTTAAGGTGTGATAAAATGCACATAAAATCTACCAGCTTGGTTTTGTTTGTGTATACAGGTCAGCAACTCGAGGACACTCACATGGCTGTTCAGCCACCACCACCATCCCCTGTGTAACTCTTCATCTTGCAGACTTGAAGCTCTGTGTACACACATTAAAAATTAACTCTAGGGGCTGGGTAGATAATGTGCCTGCTGGGCAAGTGGAAGGCCCACAGTTTAGCTCCAAGAGCCTGTGTGTGCCAAGGCAGATCTTGTATCTGTAATTCCAGCACACCTTTAGTGATATGGGAGGTGGAGGCAGCAGAATCTTCAGAAGCTTGCAAGCCAGCTAGCCTGGCATACGGAGCAGAGACGAGCAAGAGACCTCGCCTCAAACTAAATGGAAGGCAAGGGCCGATCCTTGAATCTGTCCTCTGGTTCCTTGTGGTTATACACACACAAAATACGTAAGCCGCATGGCAACTGTTGTGTGCTTTCTGCCTCCACGAAGCTGGCTGCTCTTAGTACCCTATAAGTAAAGTCACATAACATTGCTTCCTTTTGTGTCTTATTTCAGCTTACACAGGATTCATTCATGTTGTATAAGAATGCTTTTAAAGCTAAGTAATATTCCGTTGTAGGTATATACCACACTACATTTTCTTTGCCTTTTACCCACCTGTAGACACTCAGGGCACTTCCATTGTGAATAAAGCTGCTCAGAGCATGGCTGTATAACTGGCTCCTTCAGACCCTGTTCCCAAGTCTGTTCGTTATATACTGATGAGTGGGATCACCGGACCATGTATCTGGTCTCAAACATGAAGAAGTCTTCCCATTCCAGAGTCAATCAATGATCTTCTTCTTCTCGTTCTCCTTCTCGTTCTCCTTCTCGTTCTCCTTCTCGTTCTCCTTCTCCTTCTCCTTCTCCTTCTTCTTCTTCTTCTTTTTCTTTTTTATTGGTTTTCTGAGACAGGGTTTCTCTGTATAGCCCTGGCTGTCCTGGAACTCACTCTGTAGACTAGACTCAGAAATCCGCCTGTCTCTGCCTCCCAAGTGCTGGGACTAAAGGCGTGCACCACCACTGCCCAGCAGATCATTTTCTAAACTACAAACTGCCTAAATAAAGTTGTATTTGTGTATGTGTCCAAACAGCATTTCTAAATTTGTCCATGTTTAAAGGCTTGAGTCGACTTCTTTTCATTACATACCTTTCTCACTAGTAATACTGTTTCATCGGCTTCTTGACTTTTGAGTAGAACTGTCCCTCAGAATTTTTGTCCTGAGATTTTGACTTTTAACTTTTCATACCAAGAAACTTACTAGTTCTCACATCAATAACTTTTGTGCGTTTTTAATCTAAAAGGTCCTTGTGCTGTTAACTCTGCTTATCTCAGCTCTCTGTTCTTGTTATTCTTTATCTAGAGTTTCAGTACCCCCTGCAAGTATGTACAGTATTGAAACTGTGCCACTGAACTGCATGGCAGACAGCCCTGTACATTTCAGCTTAAACTGTACTAGGATCTACTGAGCTTGAGTTCCTAGTGCAGTGAGCATGCCCTGCCTTCTCAGCACTGCCGAGAAAACCCATAATCTTAAGTAATGATTCTAGTGGAGACATAAGTGGCCACTAATAAACAGGCTATTTACTGCTAGACACAGAAAGAAATACCACAGGCAATATGCTAGTGGCTTGCACATATTCTTTTTGACTTTGGAAACCTCTCAGCTTGGCCATCTGTCTACTCTTACTTGTTTGAGCAGGCAGTGTGCATATGACATGCAAACGCAATAAAAATCAGGCGGCAGTCAGTGGGTCTTCTTCCCCCTTCTCCCCCTTGCTCTGCACCCAGAGCATCCCTTTCTAAGGTAGCTGGTTTTTCTTACATTTTTTACCTTCCCACTGTTTCTTCTATCTTTGCTTAATTGTACACAACTTATATATTTGTGTTCGCATAATAATAATAATAATAATAATAATAATAATAATAATAATAATAAAAGCCCCAAGAGGTTAAACTTGGCATTTCAGGTTTTTTTTTTTTTTATTTAAATGCCTGTCTTGGAGAATAGCCCATGTACTACCTGAGGTCACAGGATTCTGTGAAGAAATGTGTATTGGAAGGTAGTTTTACATAGAGATCAAGAGTGTGAGATCTGATCTTCCAGTTTACCACTTGGCAGCTATGTATGTTGGGCAAATACTTCTATACTCTCTATGCCTTAGTGCCTTTTCATATAAAGTAAGCTATGTGATGGCATTTAGCTCCCAGAAGCTGTAGTGAGGCATGTGGAAAGTGTCTAATGAATTTTCAATCCTATTTAATGGACATTTAGGTCTTGGCTAGAATTTTGTAACTCAGCAATAAATAATGCTGATATGTAACTTCACACATGTACATGTTTATATTTGGAATTAAATATTTGAGGTAGAAATTCTGGCTTAAATGAGGATCTATGTGCATTGAGGTTTTGATAGATCTTGCCATTTGTCTGTTCAAAGAAGTCTTACCATTCCATAGTTTCAGCCTGTCTTAGGGTTCTACTGCTGTGAAGAGACACCATGACCACAGCAGATCTTATAAAGGAAGCATTTAATTGGAGCTGGCTTACAGTTTCAGAGGTCTAGTCCATTATTGTCATGGTAGGAAACATGGCAGTATGCAGAGAGACATGGTACTAGAGAAGGAGCTAAGAGTTCTACATCTTGATCTGCAGACAGCAGAAGGAGACTGGAGACACACTGGGTGTAGCTTAAGCATAGGAGACTTCAAAGCCTGTCCCACAGTGATGTACTTCCTCCAACAAGCCACACCTCCTAATAGTGCCACTCCCTATGGGCCAAGCATTCAAAGGCATGAGTCTAGTGGCAGTGGCAGGGGATGGGATGGGGAGGGCGCATGCCTATCCAAACCACCACACAGCCATAGTATATAATTCTGGATATGTGGGTGGAGTTAGGGGAATACTTCAGCTTGGGTGGTCACGGAAGTCCACTCTGTGGATGTAACATTGACATTAAATCCTAGATGATGAAAGAGAACTAACCACATAAGCTCTGAGAACACAAAAAGCTGGGGTTGACCCTTATGTATTCAAAGAGTAGAAAGTAGGCCAGTATCTCATGTTGAAAAACACACCTATAAGCCCAGCATTGAGGAGCTGAGGCAGAAAAGTCATTGAAAGTTTTAGGCCAGCTTGGGCTATGTAGAGAGGTCATGTTGGGAAAGGAAGGAAGAAAAAGTGAAAAGGAAAGGAGCAGGCTAGTGCAACCACAGGTGGGCAATGAGAGGGCAGGTGCAGGCACAGGTGGGCGATGAGGAGGCAGGTGCAGGCACAGGTGGGCGATGAGGAGGCAGGTACTGGGCTGTGATTAAGACGGGAAGGTGAGGTTTGTACAGACTCTACACAGGATTGTGTTTTAAGTACAATAGAAATCAGTAGAAGTCTGTTTGTATGGTTGCTTTTATTTTGTTTTGAGGCAGTGTCTCTCTTGGAGTTTGGGCTAGTCTTGAACACATTATGTAGCTGAGAAAGACCTGCCTCTGCTTCCAAGTGATAGGATTGGGGCATGGGGCACCATGTTCAGTCCAATTAGAGGATTTAAGGTTAGCTTTTTGAAATTATCTCTCATCTTAGAGAATAGAGAGTTGGAGGCAAGAAAAGGGGGCAGGGAGGTGAGTTAAGAGTTACTTACAGACCAGTTCCAGAGGAACTGGAGATGGAGAGGTGGAGCCTGCTGACTTGGCTGGTGGTTTGGATCCAGAGGGCTGGGGGAAGGGCGGTGAGACAGAAGAGAGAAAACCCAAGGACTGTGCTGCTCTCTTGGCTCTGCTATTACTAGAGGTGTGACCTTGAACAACAATCTTTCCTATCAGTTCTTTAGTGTTCTTTTCTTGTAAAATGAAGAGTCTTTCTCCTAGGGTGGTATGAGCAAAAGGTGGAATATATATGTATGCTACATAAAGTCAGCTGATGTCATGCATTGAGCTGGGGAAGCTATTCTTATCTGTTTTACTACTCTGTCCTTAGTTTATGCAGCAGTATTTGCATGTAGTAGCCATTAAGTACTGAATGAAATGATTGGATGAGCAGAAAGAAGACCCATGAGAAGCAGAGTGGGATTGGGCAAATGTCAAGAGAGATGTTACACTATAATATACATCCGTATTGATAGTGGAAAGCACTTGTGTTATTTATATAATGAAGACTAAAACTTCAAAAGAATTTTAAGAGATACTAACACGGTACCATAAGTAGTGGCATCAGCAGAACTTTCGAGTGAAGCTCTCCCTCTAGGCTTCCGGTTCCCAGGACTAAGAACCAAAGTTTGACACCTGAAGCTCTTCTGTGCTCCCTGAGCAACCCCGTGACACAGTTTGGACCCTGGAACTTGTTATTCAAGAACATTCATAGAGAGAAAGGAAACCACTTCTTAGTAATGCCTTTATAATCAAACATAGAGTGAAGAAGGCATACAGCAATCTTAGGAATTAAATAATTCAAATGAGCAAAAATAAAACAGGGACGCTTCAGCGGCACAAAAATAAAATGTCAAGACCTCAAATTCAATTGATCTAACAGCAATAGCCAAGTGCTCACTCATTTATTCTAGAGTCACTAAGCAACTACAGTGTAGCAGACACAGGCATTCGGGACATCTCGAACAAGAAAGAGAGGAAAAAATAAATGAAAGTAAGTAAGAAAGATCCCTGTCTTCTTGGAGGGAATGAGGAAGGCAGCCAGTGACAGGCAGTGTCCAGCAGGAGAGCATCGCACCTCAGGGCTTATGAGAGCTGATGGATACTGAGAAGAAACAAAAGGGCAGGCAGAAGACTGCAGCTGAAAAGTTAGAAATCGTGTGGTGTGAGCCTCGGGGGAGAAAGGAACTTAAGGAGATTCATTGCACTTGGGAGAAGGTTGCTTCCACTTCCTCATTTCCGTCTCTGCCTTATTTTTAAAGACAGGGTCTTTCAATGAACCTATAGTCCACTGGCTGTCTAGACTGACTGGCCAGTAATCCTTGGGGATCCTGTCTCTGTCTCAGCACCGGGATTACCTGTGCAAGCTGCTGCCACACTCGGCTTTTTATGGGGATGCTGACGGTCCATGTGCTATACGGCCAGCACTCTGCTGATGGAGCCATCTCTCTGCCCCCATGACTTAGACATTAAAAGTGGAATTTGGCTTTTAGAATGAGCATAAACTCTTTTGAGAAATGGGCAGACCAGTTAAGAGGTTGGAGGAGTAACACATGATAATGGGTCACCTTAGGCTGACACTTTTGGTGGAAAATAGTCATGTTCTGGATCCAATCTCCCTGGAAGGCAGTCATCAAACGTTCCTAGCACTGAATACAGGGTGTGAGAGAAATAGTGAAGAATTACCCCCAGATCTTGAGCCTGGATGAAGGGGTGAAGATTTTGAGGCAAAGGGTGTAGGTGAAGTTCATAAAAGCAGTCTGGGTCATGTTGTCTTGGATGGTAGGTACATCACCAAGCCCTAATGTTGACTAGGCAGTTGGATATGTAAGTCTGGAGTTTAAGGGAGAGTGAACATGGTAGACAAATAAATCTGGGAATTATTTGCCTGTAACCATTTTTATGACAAAAGACCACACAAACTCATGAAGGAACTGAGGAATGATAGATCGGAGACAAGGAAGAGGGGCTGAGTTGTGGACTAAGAAGCAGGAAGAGGTACAGGCATTAGCTGGAGTTGCCAGTGCTGCTGGCATGAAGCCAGGATGCATAGAAAACCTGAAGCCAAGAAAGAATGTCAAGAGGAAACTGTATCCTATGCGCTGAGGGAAAGTCAGGTTACCCCTGTCACCCCAGAGAGACACTGAGGATCAGCACTGGGGTTTCAATGCAAAGGATTGGGGAGAAAGGCTTCAAGGTCCCAGAGAGCACACCATCTGTCTCCTCCCTTAGAGAAGGAAGCCCTCCTTCCAGCTGTCCAGCTTCTCCAGGCTCAGGGAAAGGAGCAGGCTGGAAATAGCACTTTGAGCGACACAGCGATGTGCCTCTGACCCTTCTGTGGCACCAGTTACATTAAACCAGTCCTAAATGGCCCATTGGGATCCCAAGCAGATAAGATTTCTTTCTCTTTTGTTTCATGTGCCACTCAGGGCCTCTTGAATTCTTGCAGTTTTTATTAAGAATTCCTTATCCACCAATAAGCAACACACAGACCCCGAGACCTCTGTGGTAACAGATTTCATGTTATTTAAGGATGGTCTCAGGCACCAGGATGGACCAGTCATTGCCCAAAGCCTTATTAACCACTTGCCAAATGGTTGGCCTCTGTCCTTCCTTCCTTCCTGGAAGCATTCTCAATCCCCAAAGCTATTTTTGTAGCAAAGAGATTATGACAACATATGGAGGCCTCACTCTGCTCCCCCAGAGCACAACAAAGTCTTGTCTTTACTTCAGCCAGCCACTTGGTGAATGCCACAGGCTTTGGGCAACTGTGAATCCTTGTGATTTGTGGGACCATAGCAGAGAGCCACAACACACACAGCAGCTGGTCTGAGGAACATACTAACCTGATGTTTCCCATTCGGGCCAGGCATGGAATTTTCTCCATTTGTCAAGCAGAGTTGGTTCTGTCAATCCCACAAATCCCTGGGTGCATTCATATCTCTGTCTTGAACAAAGGCAGTACACTTCTAGAAGATTAGCGTTTAGAGAGCAGTTGAACGCAGTGAGGGCTGTTGAAGACTTTTAGCTTTAACTATGTTCTCCTTTCAAATAAACATAAAGGGAAAGGAGAAGTAGTGATGAGCTATCAGCTCTCAGTTTAAAATCGAACTCTACAAGCAAAACATTCTTTGAGCAACAAGCAAACCTGAGTACTCGATTGTCAGTCATGTATTATAGTGTTCTCTACCGTCTCAGGATAGAGCACATGGCGTGTTATAGCAGAATCCCCAAACTAATTTATATCAACCTGGCAACTAGTTACAATAATTTCCAGCCAGGCTCGAAATTGAAAAGTTCATTTTGTTTTCTGGATCCATGGCCATTCCACGAGAGCAGACACTTGGCAGCTCAATTTTTCAATGTTGTTGAAGAAAAATCCTTCTCTGTACCGATCAGGTTATTTTGACTTTTGGAAACTTAGTGCTTTTTAAAGAAATCTATGTTCAGGTTTCTTCACCTTAGGGCACAGAAATCCTCTTTCTTGACTTACTCTGGGCCTGAACGTTCCAGGCTCACTCAGTGCTGAGGCCATAGCTGGTCAGATTTGTGGCCCATGCCCCTCAGTGCTAATGGACCTCAGCACATTATACCTCTTGCCTACTGTTTCTTCATCTCTGTTACTGAAAAAGGGCCTTTGTTGTAAATCTATGTGAAGTTCTCAGGAATGCCTTCTGTAGTCACTGGTGTGATAATACTTTATCACCTCTATCTGCAGGCTTGACCATGGGGGGAATATGATGTAAGTTAACTTAGCAGGGTACCTCAGTATGTGTTTCTCATCTGTATCCTCTACCCTCTCTTAAAGCATCCCCCCCCCCAAACCCCCATGGCATCAGGTCAGGGGTGAAAGGGCCAGATGGAGACTAGGAGAGTGGTCAGCTACATGTGTAGGAACACTCTTCATGGTTACCATCAGCTGGGCCACATAAAGCAGCAGTGGCCAACTGGTCTCTTGGGCAGGGCCAGCACCACCCGTTGTGGCTGGCTGTCAGCTTTGATTGAGTGTATATCTTTTGCATAGGGATTTCAAACTAACCAGAACACTCACTCTGTTACTTGCCTGTCTCAATGAGATGTCCTGCGCAGCGGCTGGGTAGGGTTTGTGTGTGTGTGTGTGTAATGAGCAGTAGTTGAAACACACATACACTCACACCCTTGCTGCTGGTTCCTGATTCTTCTGCATCTGGCTTCTCAACAAGGAAGGATGTTGAATGACCTGACATTCTGGTATTGACTTTCCCTTAAAATACCAGATCCTTAGAATTCTGCTTCTTTTCAACAGACTGTGTCCAGCCTGAAAGTCTATGTGAATTGAAGAATTGAAGCAAAATATTTGTATTTGATTGAAAATATACATAATTTTAGGATTTTGTTTGCAATATGTTTTCAGAACGCTATCTGAAGACATGGTACTCGAAGCAAGCCAGGGAAGGGTCGCTCCTGTTATTGTGCCTCCAGGGAACAAACCAAACAGATCACTACTGCATTTTTCTCTTTCCCTGGAAACCTACAGCCTACCCCCAGCACTTGACAATTTGGTATTTGTTCTGGGGATTTCCGTCTGTACTCTGGTTTTGTGACTTTGTTTTGCCACCATAGAGATTGGTGGCTAACCTGTGAAGTATCTTATTTGTGTTTGGGATGTCAGGGGTCCTTGTTAACATTGGTGGTCTCCTCAGACAGTCCTGTATGGGACCATCCCACTGAGGATGCTCGTTCCTCTTGCTTCCCACATGTATAGGGCTTTGGCTTACTGGGGGGAGAAGCTGGCTGTTTCATCTGCAAACTTTCTGTTTTTCATTAGCAGTCCAGTGGTGACAGGGAGCCCTAGATCACTGGCTCACAGGAATGGTGCTGAATGCTCAAAGGCCGCACGGAGCTTCAGGGATGGCAGGGGCTTCCCCAACATGCCCTCACTCCAGCCCTCAATTGTCACAGCAGCAGGTCATGCCTCTGAGAACGAGAACATCATTGATTAGCGTGCCTGGTGCATTGGGGCAGGCTGTGGGGAAAAATGCCATGGTGTGTGTGCATTAGTTTCTCAACATTTACATTGTCAACTACCTACTGCCCCCTTGCACACAGGTGACTTCTTTTTTTTTTTTTTTTTTTTTGGTCTCCTTTACAAAGAATTCCCTTCTCACAATAGGATTCTCGAAGGTCTCTTTCCTACCTCTGGACCTTCCTTCCACCCTTGCTCTCACCCCATCTCCCTGCACTCTTTCAGTCTCGGTGAATAAAAGCTCCCCTTCCCTCCATTTTTTACTTTCGAGACTTTTATCATCTGACACAATGATCTCTTCAAAAGAATATGCATGCTGAAGAAATGCCCTTTGATGAGGGCTGGGAATCCCAGCCTTTGCTTGTTTCCCGCCTGTGGGCTCCATAGTATTATTTGCCTCACGGTTATCTTTAGGATGGGCAAGACAGTGTGAGTAGAGCTTGGTTGATGGCTTTGTTAGTAAAGCACTAGCTATGCAGGCATGAGAGTCTGACTTTGAACCCTTGGAACCGATGTAAAGGTGAATGTAATAGCTTGTATTTGTAATCCTGGTGTTCATGTGTCAGGGAGGAAGGTGGAAACAGGAGAGCCCCTGCAACCCCCAGGTCCAGGTAGCCTGGGAGACACAGTGGTGAATAAAAGAGAGCCCCTGTCTCAACCAGGGTGGAAAAGGTTAGGGCTAGCTAACACCGGGGGCTGTCTTTGGGCCTTCACATGCAGGCCAGCTCTCTGTCTCCCAGTTACCTTTCACATGCACACAAGAGACAATGCATGGAAAGTATTCAAAATACTGCCAGATGTGCCGTAGCCACCCGATAATGGCTCCATCACCAGTATCCCTTTCAACACCAACATCTCCAGGAGGATGCTGGGTCTACAAGCAAGCTCCTCTTGTGGTTTTTATATTACCATTTCATAGATGCTGTGGATCATAACCCGTATCGCAGCTGAGACACATCTAATGCGATACTAATTTCTTCTTTTTGTTTCTTCCCTTCAACACTTGGGGTTAAACCCAGACTTTGTGTTGTTAGGCGAACACTGCCACTAAGCTGCCTCCCAAATCCCCTCTCCCCATTTAGGGTTTCTCCAAAGTTACTCAGGCTAGACTTAAACTCACTCTAGCTCAGGCTAATGTTGAACTTGAAATCCTCCTGCCACGGCTTCCGTAGTAGTTGAGGCTATGGGCCTGCACCACCAGGCTCAGGTCCCCTTCTATAGAATAGTCTTTCTGTGCTTTCTTTTCTGGTATGTTTTACTACACTCATGAGTTTTTGCAAGTAGTGTTATAAAGGGTCTCGCATTGAGTCCATACAAACGGCCCTAGGAGGCACTGGCTCGTTTTTCTCCAAGTACATTTGAAAACCTTCCAGATCAGAAAGACTACATGGTGGGTTTAACGCATCCAACCAATGAGAGGCTAGCCCAGTTCTCAAACCCAAAGCTTCTGACTCCAAGTCCAGTAGAGTTTTGGTTTGGTTTTCTATGTGGGGTGTGTGTGTACATGTGTGTGTGTGCGCGTGTGTGCGCATGTGTGTGCACATGTGTGTGTGTCCCCAGTAGACTTTAATTTTCTGAGATTTTATCAAAAAGTAAAAAAGTTCTAAGTTCCCCAAATGGTAGATATTAATTCTGAGTCTCTCTCTAAGAGTGTTTGTCTACTTTCCCAGGTTAGGCCTTGACTTCCTTCCTGACATCTCACTAAGGGTAGAGACAAAGGTCATGATAATGTGGATGAGCTTTATTGAGGCTGATAGTCAGCCTGCAGGAGGAAGTACAATACGAGGTCACCCTGTCTAGTTAGAGCATGTCCTCTGGGATTAAAGGGGGAGCAGGTGTTGCTGCCCTCACCTTCCAGTCACTCTGGCAATGCCTCTCCAAGGAGAGTCCTTTCTGATCCATACGACTCTGAAGCATCTTAAGGACTGACCTGGTCCTCAGATCCTCAGACAAGCCCTTACCCCATGACCCCCAGGTACCCTTCACTCTCTTTGGTTCACTTATTCTGCCTTCTCAACAACCTTGAATGAAAAAAAGAACCACAGGAAAGGGAAAATACAGAAAGGCAGGCTCCAGAAATACTTACCCTAGTTGGGAGAATCATGGAGTAAACTTGTGCTTAGTGGAAGTCAATAGAAACAGTGAACCTTCTGTGTCAGCACCGTTGACAAGCATAAGCCTCACACTCTCGATTGGCTGTGCTTTTAACTGTCACAGTGCCACTGAGCAGGATGCTGGCACATGATTGTCCGCTATAGAAATACCAGACTTAAGCTAGAGAGTCTTCTAGGCTCAAATATATACATGTGAGCGTTCAGTACATTGTTATCAGTCCTTGTGACCTATTCTAAATATTCTGGAAATGTTTTGACCATGTGCCTAACCACTTTAATTTCCAGTTAGGCTGGCCTCAGGGATTAGTGTGCTCTTGGGAATTTTGTGGTGTTAAAAGACACTCAAGAAGTATGTGCGGTCAAGTATTCCAGGTATGTTTAAACCTTCAGTTCCTGCTGAGTCTGTGTGTGCCATCAAAGAATGTTTTGTTAAGCAGGTCAGAGAGATTTGATTACTTCTTGTCTGCTGAGACAAGAGTGGAAAACTACTTCCTTTAGATTTGAAAGAGAATCAGTTTTGTTTATTTCTTTCTGTCTCTTTTCACTTTCAGCCTTGAGAACAGGAGCCTTTGTACCAAAGAGTGGGAGAAAAGAGGGTCTTAACGGAGGCCTTGGAGGCAGCTTCACACTGAACTGGGAACATGGGAGAGTCAGGAAGCAGCATCAGGACAAATGCTTCTGGTGGCAGCTGCTGTGGGGAAGCAATGCAAGGTCACTTGTGTGACCTGGAAACTCGAGAGCTAACTACTGGGATGTGCATTTGATTTCCAGCCATAAGCTAAGGCAAAGTACAAGTTTTGTGTTAGGGAACTTTGTCATTCTGTTAAGGAGAAAGAGCCCAAGATGTGTACTTTGTCACAGACTTGTGAATACAACTCTTCTATTAAAAAAGGAGTATCATCAAGTCTTGAAAAGGATGCCACAGCTGTAATTGTGCGTAGTGTCTTAACTTAGATGCTGATTGATAATGGGTAAGGTTTATTGGGCACCTACTAAGTACCACATACTTGGCTACTTTCTCTGTATCAATTATTTTATTGGATCTCCAGTACTTACCAGCTAGGCATTGTCGTTGTTATGTCACAAGCGAAGAACTCAACAGGATTAGACCCACAACTGATAACTGAAAGTGCCAGACTGGGCAGACAACATTCGAGTCTGTGTCTCACCCTTCTATCCATCTGCTAACCACAGGCCAATCGTTTAGTGGGACTGGGTGATGACATCCGACTTTGGTTCTGGTAGACTCTTAAGTTTATAAAACTGTAGTGTGCTCATGAGTGCAATCTGGATTGGGAATTGAGTGTTGAGTGGAATGTTGTTGCAGGAATGCAAGATGGCAGGCAAGATGATACGACTTTAACAGGGCAGGAGCAGAGATGGCAGAGTGGAGGATGCCCATGAAGTCTACTGTAATGTCAATGAATTATTCCACGTGAGAATAAGGTGACACTCTGTGTCTACCGCAGTGGATGCAATGATCACTCGAGCTACTACCTAACGATTTATCTGTGTGTGAGTACATGTATGTATGTGCACATGTGTATGTGCCGGTGGACCTGTACAGGGAGGCTAGAAATCATTCTTGAGAGCCATTCCTTGGGTGCTGTCCACATTTTTTTCTGAGATGAAGTCTTGTTCAGCTGACTGATTGACCAGTGATCTCCTGTCTCCTCCTCCCCAAAGCCAGTGTTACCAGCACACCACCATGCCTGGATTTCTAGGGATCAAACTTGGGTCCTTGTGCCCTTTACTGATTGCTTTTCCTCCTTAGACCTACCTGAGCTTCTTATGTGACATTCTGTGTAATGGATGCCAAGGTTAATGACCCTCCGAGTGCAGACTTATTATTTTAAAGTTATTTCTGGTACAACTTTAAAAATTGTACAAAATGTCTATGAAGTTATATAAACCTTCAGACCTGAGGTTTTAAGAGACAAAGTGCAGACTTGTGCTGCTCCCCCCTAGCTGCCCAGACCTTGGAGTTACATTTTCTCCTTTCAGAAACTACCTGGCCTTCAACTTTTTCAATATATATTTTATATAGATTTATGAATGACTCCTTATGTTATCTTAATTTAAAAGAGCATAACAATCCTCTTTGGAAAAAGATCTTTAAACCATGTTTTTAAGAAAGCACAAACATAAAATTTATGCATGTTGAATTTTATTTCTTCCACTAAAAATAAATATGACACTCTGCTGGGGAATACATTTGAATTGTGAAAATATAACTGTCAACCTTAGAGATGCAACAGAGTATTAAAAAGAGCTTCTATTTTGTTTTGGATCTTTCAGCAAAATCCCCCCCCCCAAAAAAAAAGACATCAAAGGCATTCTTGCTCACAAGCCCTTTATATGTGATCATTTGAATTTGGCAGTCCAGAGAACGAGGCTATTTCTCAGGTTTTGACAGTTAGAAATATTACATCTTGAAGCGGGAGAGATAGCTCAATGGTTAAAGCACTGGCTGCTCTTCCAGAGGATCCTGGTTTGATTCCCAGCACCCACATGGTGGCTCACAACAGTCTGTGACTCCAGTCCCTCTTCTGGCCTTTGAAGGCGCCAGGCACCCACACGGTACACAGACAGTATAGAGACAAAGCACCCATACACACAAACAAACAAAAAATTGAAAACCATAGAAATGTTATGCTTTGCAAGACACCTGCAGAAGGGTCCCCATGTCTTTCTTTATTCTTTGTCATATAACCAGTGGGATTTCATTAAATAATAATAAATTCAAAAGGTATTTTGAAAGAATTTAATGAAGCTTTCCTAATTAACTGGGTTACTCTGTCCTTTACATTATCCCATCTCTTATCATAAATGAGTAATTCTTATTATAAAGGCCGAGTAAATTAAACCATATAATTTTGAGCCAAGTTTCCCTTGGTTTCCATTCTGTATGATAGACAAAATAATTGTGAGATTAGCATTCTCCGTGCAGCCTACAAAAGTCCCATTACCTAGAATCTGCTTAACATTATAAATGATGCCATTCATTTGCACAACAGAAAGTCAAATCTTGGTCAAATAGACTGAGCCCATTATGTGTCAGTTTAGACAAAAAGCAGTTGAAGATGTTTTCAACACCATCTGTCCACAAGGAGGTCTAATGATGTCACTACCAGAGCTGCCTCAAATATAGAGCACACGAACCTCAAAGAGAGGGCAGAACTGTACTTCCACACAGGGGCGCCAGGAATCCATTGGGGGGACTGTGTGTAAGTGAGAGCCCGGGGCAGGAGAGATGGTCTGGTGCTGTAGGTCCCAGCTGCTGTTGCTATTGGTGTAGGCTGCACACATTGAGAACTCTGGCTCAGGGCATATAGAAGCCATAGCAAAAGTTGTCATTTACAAATATATTCGACTCTGATTTTCAGTCATTGAAAGCCAGGAAAGATGTACTCTCCAAATGCGTGGAAGGCATATGCCTATTTTATTTTCCCATTGAGATGAACTTAGACACATTCAGTGAAGACAAATGTGCCCATGCTTCGGATTACAATCCCCCTGCCCTCCCGCCCCATTATTGTTGTAGTTCTTTGGGATTTTTCTAAAAGACTGGCACAGTGAGCTATACCCTCCATATTTAGCCTCATTCCATGTGCATTTCACTTTCAAAGTAAAATCGCCCTTCTAGCATTTAAGGAATGGAAACTTGTTCAACTTGCCAAGCATGGGTTCACCATTCCTGAGACAAATTTTCCAAAGGGCTGGAAAAATCTACATGCTTTCTACAGTAGACAGAATGGAAATGTTTGAATTCATGGCACTCTAAAACATATTTTCCAAGGTTCGATACTGAAGGCATACAGATTACATTGCAGCTGAAGACGTTCATTTAACCCTGTCTGGCAAGACTTCTTTCCCAGCGTGCTTTCAACCTCCTCCTGTAGTATTCAGGTTTATTCTGTTTATTACTCTTCAGTGTAATTGATGTACCACCACAGCTTCACTGACAGAAGCCACATATAACCTATGGCTAAATGATTTACATATATACACTCATTTAGTTATCACTATAAGAAAAATTTATTTTTTTAAATAGAAGCTTCTACTGAGGATTTTAAAGATTACATAACCCCCAGGCTAATAATTGGCAGCATAGATTTAGGCCTGGAGAACTCTGAAGCCTGAATGCTTCCTACTGTGTTATCATCTTTATTAAAATGTGTTCTTTAAAGAGACACAGAAAAAGCATAACAGCCATGCCAGCATTGAAGAGGTATAAGCTGGCTATTAGTTTGTAAATATTTACACAGTAAATAAGGCTACCAAAATAAAAATCGAGTGTATGTAGCATAGAGCATACAATCTATTTTTTGCTTGAAAATTGGGTGTGGCTCTCAAGAGAAAAGCTGAGGCCTAAGGCAATCAGGTTGGTTGGAAGCACGTGCATGTGATTTATTCATCATTTGGTTCTGTTGGAGAGGGTTGAAGGTGTAGCACTTTCAGGAGACTTTCTGTGCTGATAGGACAGGCTAGCATGGTGGCTCATTAACTACATATAGGTAGCCATGGTTAGTACAGCTGAGGAATGGAGGTTTTTAATGTTACGTGGCTGACATTTATATGTCACTTCCCATTTTTTTAGATATTAAAATAGCCAGGGCCGATCTATTTGGTATTTATTTCTAGTCCATTTACGTTTTCAACCATTCAAATGTTTGCTTTAAAAAGCAAGATTGTAATTTTTATCAGCATTACAGACTTCCAGTGTGCCAATAGTATATAATAAGGAGCTCTGCAGAGCCCTGCTTGAATGATCATTCCAGAGATAATTCTGTCTGCTCTCTTTATATAAGGAGCTCTGCAGAGCCCTGCTTGAATGATCATTCCAGAGATAATTCTGTCTGCTCTCTTGCCTTTTTTTGTTCACTGATCGTCACCTGACAAAGTCAAAAGAACTATGAACAATGAGACCTAAACCATCAACTCACAAGTTAGAACCCCGATCTGGTGGCGGAGGGAGCCCTGGGGAGATAGATACTCTGCAAACATGAGGCCCTGAGTTCTATCTCCAGAAGCCACACTAAAACAAACAAACAAACAAACAAAAGTTGTCAGGGTTCTAGAAAGATTGCTGAACTGTTAAGAGTACTTGCCACCAAAGGCCTGAGTTCTGTCCCCAGCTCCCACATCTGGTGGCTCACAACCACCTGTAACTCCAGCTTCAGGGAACCCTGTGCCCTCTTCTGACTTCCATGGGCACTCATACATGCATCTCTCTCTCTCTCTCTCTCTCTCACACACACACACACACACACACACACACGCATAAATAAAAATAATAAAAAGTAAACCGTAAGAAAAGTTTATGCATGGTGGCATGTACTTACAATCCCAGACCTGGGGAGATGGAGATAGGCAGATCTCTAGAGTTTGCTGACATGCCAGCCAAGCCTACTTGGCAAGCTCCAGGCTAAAAGATCCTGCCACAAAAAAAGATGGACAGTGCCTGCAGATGACCACAAATTGTCCTCTGCCCTCTACATACATGTGCACACAATTGTGCATGGACCCTCACACAGCACACAGACACACAGACATACCTGCATTCACTCACATGCACACAAACTCTGGCCTCCAAACAGATGGGGTGGTGGGTTAAATGAGAAACGCCCCCCATGGTCTTGAACAGATGAACACTTGGTCCCCAGTTGGTGACACTGTCTGAGGAGGCTTAAGAGGTGTGGCCTTGCTGGAGGAGGTCTGTCATTGGGGGTGGGCTGCGAGAACTCAAAGCCTTATCTACTTTTGGTTTGGTGTTTGTGCTTCATGCTTGTGGTTGAGGATTTGAGCTCTGAGCCTCCCGCCCTGACGCCACACGATGGAGTCCTTCCTCTGGAACCATAAGCTCAAATAAACTCTTTTTTCTATAAACTGCCTTTGCCGTGACTTTTTTAACACAGCAATAGAAAACTAACTAATACAGAAGTCTTGCTTGAAAAAGAAAATCCATGAACCTTTCTATCATTTATAAAAGTCACTGACTCCTCGCCATACTTCTCAACCAAGGGTCCCGAAACATTCATTCACCCACTGAAAGTATTAAGTGTACCCGCTGGCCTGTTCCTCAACTGTCAGTAGCAGATGCCTAAACAGACACAACTAGACTTCCTCCCACGAGTCCTGTTGGTGAAAGAATTCCGATGCCACTGGCCTGTGACTTTTCCTTTCTTCTGTATCGGTCACAGTGGCCCCTTTGTTGGAGGTCTCCAGGCATTACTAGTAAGTGTCAGATCAGGCATTAATAGTCAGGGTCAGATCACACTCAAGTTTTACCTTGTGGGTCAGTGGCAGGGAAGAGGCTTTCCCTTCTGACGTTTCTGCTCAAGCACCCCTTACCCTTGCCCAGCTCCCAGCAGCTCCTTTCATCTGACAGGCCAGAATATGCCAGTGGCACCTCAGGAGCAGGTCTAGCCTGTGACTGTACAATGCTCTGATGCAGTTTCTCTCTTAGCTTTTATCCCCCTATGAAGTGCTTGTGTGATCCTCTTACTTTCTTTCCCCAGGGAAATAATCCACTCATCCCCACCCCACCCCCACTCCCCAGACCTTGTCTCTCTCTCTCTCACACACACACCTCGGATCCACAGGGCCAGGCTCCCTGAGTCATAGGCTTGTACTGAGTATTTCTTCAAGTTTCTCACTTTCAAGCCATCAAGAGCTCCAGCCTTATGGGAGGTCAGTGCTTAAACCCTGCACAGATCAGATGCTTTTCTTCAGAAAGTTAACTCCTTGATTTCTGGGTGTCACCAAGGTTCCCCTGGCTTCTGATGACCCTTACCACAGATTTTTCTTTGTCACTATTTCACATTAAGGTTTAAGAAGTCCTGTTGATAGAGAGGAACTATAAATAAGAATGACCCCGGAGAGCTGGAATGAGCTCAGATTGTCTTGTTTTGGCCTTTCTCCTGGTGTAGAATTCCTCCAGGGCTACTTCAGTGAGGTGTCTTGTTCGCCTCAGGATAACTGGGGTTTGAAGTTTCTTTGGCCACTTGTAGAGGGGCATTCTTGATTAGGGAATCTATCATCTTACTGTTTGTTGAAACGCTCAAGGATAAAAAGAGTTGACAGGAGCCAACTTAATGGCGCTGCATGGACATGGCGATTGTGCCAGAGATCAACGCTTCATTGTACATCTTGTGAAATAAGTTCTCAACTTCTCTCTCGTTTGACAGGCTCAATTGGCGTTTAACAGATTTGCTTCATGGGAGGTACACTTATGCTTTCTAAGGATACATGAATGCTCTGGGATTCAATGGACAAGGTAGAATTTAAACGAATTGAAGAATCAGTGGTTCTAATGAACTTACTGGTAAATATGTACTACCCACAAAAGATTTAGAAAATAAGCTACTCTGAATAATTATTATTTACATGTAGTCCCACTGATATCTTATTCAGAGACTTCTGGGATCAGTAGCAATTTCCTTATAAAGGAGTTATACACACTCTCTCATGCCATCTCCTCTAAGATATTCACCACAGAGTAATATCTGGCTTGATCTTATTTGCTTTTTGAAGGCACATCTTAAGTTTGGAAGAATCACCACAGTCTCACAACAAATCAACTCTGTGACCATGCCTGTCACACAAACATCCAGGGACATGTCTTGACAGTCTCCTGTGACTGCTTTAGTGGCTGCCCTCACCACCTGCAACATTGGCCCTTGTGTGACTCAGCCTTCTCCTCTTTGCCCCTGTGGAAAAGAAGCCAAAAATGCACCTGAGTCTGTTTCCGCAGCATCATATCACAGTTGTAGAAGAAACTCAGAAGCGGGCTCCCTCACCCTTCACCTCCATTCCTAACCTGTGGTTAAACCTTGTTCAGAGCATTCTCACTTCCTCAATCCATCCTCCATTCTTTCGAATGGTCTCCGTTCAGCAGATCTCGGAGACTTCTGACAGCTATGCTTGCTTTTGCAGGTTTTCAGCCAGAGAATAGAAAAGGTAAAGGAATGACAGGCACAGTCAGATGCGCGCGTTCCTGTTCCTTCCTTTCTAAATGAGTCACAGTGACCTACCGATGGAAGAATGGAGCTAACCAGAGTCCTTCGGGATTTTCTGGAGTAGTACGGAAACTGCACATTCTTCCGACTAACTTGTGGCTTGCTAGCACATTCCTCTGCAGTGAGGTGGAGGAATCCTGGTGGCCAGGCTGGGATTTGATGGCCTGGGGTGGAGAGAGCTGCTGTTTAAAAATACACTTAATTATATTCTTTTTCTGCTGTAACACTGATACCACTTTTAGCTCACTACAAATACTGTGATTTTCATTTAAATCACATCCATTATCTTATTGACCTAGTTTTTATTTGGTGATCAAAATGTTCTATTTCTAGATAGCTTAGCCCAGAATCTTTTTTTGTTGTTGTTGGTTTTCGAAAGGTTATGAACCCTTTGTGCAGTCTTTCCTCCTTCCATGTCTGTGTGTAGATGAACTACATCTGAATTCACAATAGTATGATACTGTTTCGAGAGAGTGGGTTTTCATTGATTACGTTCTATACTTCATGGGGGCAGGGTTAGTCACGGGACCTCACTTCTGTCCGTTTACTTGAGCACCAGACAGTAGGAGGGTTATATTCTATTTCTATTTAAAAACTTGATATAGAGCACCCGGCTCTCCTCTGCTCTTCCCTGGTATGCCACTCCTCTTTGGGAATTTCTCCTCTCCCTTCCTCTGCCATGAACCTTATAATCTATTCACTCATTCTGACTCTTAAACCCTTTTGAGGCATGAGATCCCATGTATCTTAGGCCTTTGCTACACCCTTTCCTGGCTCCCTTCTCTCTCTCATCCCTCTCTCTGTGGCAATGTCTCTCTCTCTCTCTCTCTCTCTGAAAATGTCCCTGGGGCATGTTCTATCTTTTCTTTAAAGCCTTCCTTTTTTTTTTTTTTTGGTATTTATTTTATCTTGGGGGCTAGGCAGCATGTGCCATAGCTCACAGTGGGAGTCAGAGGACAAATAGCAGGAGCGAGTTCTCTTCTTCCACCATGTGGACCCTGAGGACTGAGCTCAGAGTGTCCAACTTGAGACCAAGTATGTTCACTGGTCAAGCTACCTCTTAAGACTCTCTCTCTCTCTCTCTCTCTCTCTCTCTCTCTCTCTCTCTCTCCCTCCATCTCTTTGGTTTTTCAAGACAGGGTGCTGTGTTTAACTCTAGCTCTCCTGGAACTTGCTCCATAGACCAGGCTGGCAAAGGTGTGCACCATCACCACCTGGCTTTAATATTGTTTCCTCCCGTCCTTCTTGAGTCAGGAAGGTAGCTTGTGCTTTCTCCTCAGACACTGAATTGAGTCTGAACAATTTAGGATCCAGCATACGTGGCATCTTGTTTTGTGGCCCTGGAACTGATTTCCCCTAAGATCCTAAGGTCCGTAAGCAGCAGAACCAAGTTCCCCACCTCCTGGGATCCACTTCTCCCAGCTCATCTTAGCTAGGAATTGCTGCAGATGCTGTGTCTGGCTTCTTGTAGGATTCCTCTCTTTCGGTCATTATTAGTCGTATCTGACAGGGGTTTGGAAGCCTGGTGTGAACTCATTGAATCCCAGCCCCGAGGAGGCAGAGGAAAGTAGATCTCTATGAGTTGGAGGCCAACCTGGTCTACTATAGTGAGTTCCAAGCCAGCCAAAGCTACAGAGTGAGACTCTGTCTCAATACAAAAGAACAAAACTGTGTTGTGAAATTGTGAAATGACAACTGCGCATGTCATTTTACTGCGTAAAGACACTGCGATGGTGTTTGCTGTTGCAGCCCCTCACTGCGGATTTTCCCAGGAACGCTATTTTGCTCTGGTTCATTTCTGTTGATGTTTTCTTTCCTAAGAAGAGGTGGATGATGAGGACATCAACTATTCAAGCTAGAGTTCCCTCCTGCCTGTCCGGAGTCTCCCTTTTAATCAGGAAACCACATTCAAAGCTGCCTCCTGAACTCTGCCCAGCATGACAACACAGCTCGGAAGGAGAGGGAATTCCTACTGGTAGTAGCCCTTAGGGAGAGGGGGAGTAACTTGAGGTCAGATCCATCTTCATAAGAAGGACACATTTGAGCCCTTTGGGGGCTGCCTTTCAGCTTTCTAAATCTTTCCTGTTGAAGCAAGATGAAACCCAAGGAATGCCAGTGTTTGCATACTGTGGGATTTTATGATCTAACAAAACCAAAGCCACATTTTTGGGGGAAGTTTTTTGCTGTTTTCAGTTCTTATGTCTTATGTTTTTAATTTTTGAGACAGGATCTTACTATCTATATCTGGCTGGTTTAAAACTCACGGGTATAGACCAGGTTAGCTCCCAACTATCAGAGGCTGGCCTCTGCCTTCAAGTACTAATATTGAAGGCAAACACCACCAGAATTTGCTAAATCCAAACAAAACCAGGAAACAAAAATATGTTTGGGGGCCCTGAAGAGGTGGGTCGGCAGTTTCGAACAGTTGTTGCTCTTATACAGAACCCTGGTTTGATTCCCAGCACCTACATGGTGGCTCACAACCATCTGTAACTCCAGTTCCAGAGCATATGATTGTCTATTCTGGTCTCAGACCAGGCATGTATGTGGTACACATACATACATGCAAGCAAAACAGTCCTAAACAAAAAAATAAATCTAAAAACAATTTTAATTGTATTTTTAATTGAATAGGCTCAATGCTGTGTTTGCTTTTATCGTGAAATATTAGGATGTTAAAGATATTAAAGATATTAAAAACACGGTCATATCACAAGTTTTGAGAAAATGTAAGAGAAAATACTTGAATATCAGTAGGAGAAAGATTCCAGAAGTCCCTGCCACAGCCACTTCCAGAGAGAGTCTGGAGAATGAATGAAGGAGGTGCCATGTGTAGTGGTACTCCAGCCTCTGGCACATGCTCAGTCAGATCCCACAGGTGACGTCATTTTTAAGTCTCTTGGGTAGTCACAGGGCCAGGGTACCTGGGGGTAAATCCTGGCTTGGCACCTTCATAGCCGGGTGGTACTGAGCCCTCTATTCCATCATGATCATCCTTCATTTCTTTGTTTACTTTTTTCTTCCCTAGCATTGGCTATGCTTGCTCTGAGCCACTCCCAGCCCATGGTCATGCCTATATAGGTTTGTTTTGATGTCAATACAAGGGAAGTACTTTCAAAAGAGTGTTTGGCATTGAATGGTCAATACTGACTATAACTTCAATAGGGTCCAGTTAGTTTGTGGTGGAATTGGAGAATGACTAAGATTTAGATAGGCAGAATGGCCCATAGGCTTTGTTTGTTTTGGCTTGGCTTGTTTGTTTTTAGAAGCAAGGTCTCTTGCATCCTAGGCTGTCCTAGAACTTACTGTGTATTCAAGACTGGCCTTAGATTCCTAATCCTGCCTCCGTCTCATCAGGGATGGGAGGATAAGCCTGTGCCAGCAAGCCTGGCTTAGAGTTTTATCTATCTATCTATCTATCTATCTATCTATCTATCTATCTATCTAATCTATCTATCTATCACATGTTTATTGGGAAGCTGCTCTCAGGCAAATTCTCTAGTCCCAAGGATTGAGGTCAGGGGAGTCATCATTGACCCTGACATTGAGGTCAGGGGAGGGCTGGAGAGAGGAGAAAGGAAGGACATGTGTGCAGAGAGAGAATAGAAGAGAGCAAGTCTTATCTTTTAAAATTTCCTCATCATTGAATTCAGCTCTCCACTAATCTCTGGTGTCTATACATTACCTTCCATCTTTTCAGTAGATGACAGCATCCTTCCTCAACTGTTTTTACTTGGTTGCATTTTCCTGGTTCCATATGGGGGAGGAACTCATTGATGTAAAGCTTTTAAAATTGTCTCTCTCCAGGTCACACTTTCGGGCTAAGGCAGTCTGTGGTGTGTGCTCCTGGCCAGGTTTCTCTTCTAGAGGTCACCATTTTCTGCCCTTTGCTCCTTGAGTTTGGTCTTTTACTTTTGTGGCAGTAGCAGAAACCCTGTCATTCCTAACATACTGTGCATGAATCTCTCCTGGACACAGAGACGATGAGATACATGCACAGCTGATCTCTAAGATAGTCAAGAATAAGAGACAGAAGTGAGTTTCTGTGTGCCTTTCCCATAGTCTGCCACCCCGAAGGGCAAAGCAATGAATAACCAGCCTTTCCCTCACTTCCCCTGGAATAACTTAGCAATGATTTTTGGTGGAAGTCAATGACAACTTGACTGGTCTTCAGGATGCCTTCTAGAGGAATGTGACCTGTGCATCCCATCTTTAGATGCTTCTGATACCTGCATTGTGATTACCTTTCAGCTTCCCCCTAATCTTACAGTGACAAATTGCATTTAATGTTGACCATTAAAACAGACCAGGCACGTTAGCCACTGCATCAACCAAATCCACTCACCACTTATCTGTGGTATAATGAGAAATTATGGTTGCTAGCCCATCAAAGCTTTCCTTCTGTCTCAAATTTGCTTCCTCCAGAACCCTTCCTTTGCCTGGACCATGAATCGACCCCCAGTGACTTAACCCATTTCCCCACAAACATTGGTTGGGACATTGTACTTGGTTCTCTCAACAAAGTCAAGGGCCCCAGAATTGAGTGTGAGAAACACTCAGCTCTGGAAATTTAGCAAATACTCAGGCTGTATCCCTAACTGGTTTCTCTCAAGCCCTTTGGCATTGTCGAGGCTCAGGTGTTTCAATTCCTTTATGAAGAGTAGGGCTTTCAGAGAAGAATTCCAAAGAGGCCCTTGCTCTAAAACCCCCTCTCTCAATGGAACTTGGCAGTTCTGATTTCTGAGACCTTGCTAGTATATAAACTCACAGATGAACACCTCTTTCCTTTCATCCTTGGATGATCATGAGATGGAGGCACTACTTCTTCCTTCCTTCTTTCTTTCTTTCTTTCTTTCTTTCTTTCTTTCTTTCTTTCTTTCTTTCTTTTTTTTCCAAGACAGGGTTTCTCTGTGCAGTCCTGGCTGTCCTGGAACTCACTCTGTAGACGAGGCTGGCCTCGAACTCAGAAATCTGCCTGTCTCTGCCTCCCAAGTGCTGGGATTAAAGGCATGCACCACCACTACCCGGCTTCTTTATGTTTTAATTGAGGAATCCAGACTCCTATGAGAAGCTGTGTCACTTGTTTCAGGAAGGGAAGGATCGGGGACAGAAAAGTCTAGGAAACTGCCACTAACTGCTCCTCCATGATGACAGTGCAGAACTACCGCCGGAGAGAGACTACCTTGATCTGCCTGTGAAAAATCCAGTCATTACAACCCATTTTTTTCTGCTTGGCTGGCTTACCCACCTTACGTGCTTTTATGGAAAGCCTGGAGAAAATACTCAGTTCAGAGCTGCAGTTCCTTGTTTAGAGTCTCATTATGTCTAACAGCTGTCCCCTTGAACAGCATTTGTACAGCCATTTTATAAGTAGGATTCCTATATGATTCTCCACCTGCAACCTTGAATGACTTATCCTAGACTTGATAATCAAGCAGATGTCTCCAGTCCTTTTAGTTACAAAATCATTTGCCTGTTAGAACCTGTATTTCTGTGTACTACACACAGAGAGGCCATGTAAACCAAGCAATTGCTCTCTGTTCAGATCTCTTGTGAGCTCCACAAGGCCTTTCTCTCTCTCTCTCTGTAAATTCAGTCAGTCCTCTGTTTCATGAACAAGAGAGTAATAAGCACCATGGATTTCAGGCCAAACATCCAAGATTTAGGCCCCAGGAAAGCAGCCCCCACCCCCACCCCAGAGCCTTAGCTTCCTGGTCTGTCCACGAAGGTTGTAATAGTAGTGACAGCTCTAAGCATTTGGAAGTTATGCTTTCAAACAAACAAATATTATTTGTTTGTTTGTTTGTTTGTTTGTGGCAATGCTTGCGGTCAAGCCCAGGGCTTTAAGCATGCTAAGTAGATACGCTAACACTGAGATCTGGGGTGCCTCCTAAAGAGACAATGCCAATTAAAATATTATCTTTTGGTCTACATAGATATTTTTAACAAGGAAAAAGATGCAAATTTACTTACATTGCCATATTAGAAAACATTTCTCTTTCCTACTTACGTTTCAGATCTTCAGAGTTTTTTCTCTGATGACTTTTTATTTCTGTGGAATTAAAATCCGTGCCTGGGTGCATCTGCTGTGTTTAAAAGTCTGTAATCGGTTAGTTAGCTAGCTAGAATGGAGTGCTAATTAGCAGAGAAAAACAGAGTATGACGTAGACCTTCTGGAAGTCTACCCTTGGTTTTTCTCACTTTTGAAGGTCACTCCCACCCAGGTCAATGGTGGCACCTGGGTCTTGTCTAGGCACTGGCCTCAGTCTTCATTGAACCTGTATGACTTATGAATTCTTTCTTTGTACATGCAAGTCAGCTTCGTGCTATTCCGTGACTGCCTCTCACACACAAAGATTCAGCCAGCTATCCCCAGATGTCTGTTCTTGGTGTCAGAAGGATTTGCGGGTGAGTGTGGATGGTGTGACTCAAATGTCCCTGCTAATAGCAAAACATTTCCAGCTGGCCCAAAGCATCTCTGTCCTGAGGGCAGCCCTTTACCCCACCAACCATGAACCAGGTACCAAATGCTGTTTCTCTCAAAGAGAAGATTCCCAGGCATGCTCATGTTATGTGAGCATATTACATGATTGCACACAGTGCTTTATGGGGGGAGAAGAGAGACATCAAGTGCAAATTGAGATTGGCAGTGACAATTCACATGAGGAAGAGCCAAGAACAGGGGTTTGGGGAGCCAGAGAAGGTAGACAGAAGTGACTCCCAGGCACTAGGATACTCCAGGCCTTTTATTGGCAGCTACATGCGGCAGCTGTCACCTGAGGTTCTTTGAAACCATCACCTGTTTACATTTTAAGTTCCGCCCCACAGTTACCTGGCAACAGCCAGGTAGGCCTGACCCACTATAAAAAGGGCTGCTTGCCCCCTCCTTGCTCTCTTGCTCTCTTGCTCCTCTCTTGCTCTTCCTTTCCTGTTCCCACGCTCTCTCTCCATTCCTTTCCCCCCCTTCTCTCCAAGTGCTCGTGGCCAGCGTCTACTTCTCTACTCTCTCTCTGCCTCTCTCTCTCTGTCTCTGCCTCTCTCTTTCTTTCTCTCTCTCTCTCTCTTTCTCCTTTTCTCTGCCTCTACTACCCTCTTGACTACCCTCCCCAAGCCCTACATAAATTCTATTCTATATTATACCATCCTGTGGCTAGCCCCTCAGGGGGAAGGGATGCCTCGGCATGGTCCCACAGAGGCACCCCCTTCCCCCACACCTCACCAGACCTTCATAGAAATATCCCCTCTCCTTATCTTTTCATAAACACATCAGTACCTTTGAAACCCAGGAGGATCAGTAGTACATTGAGATGATTACTGTGAGTTTTCTGCAGCCCTGAGTTGGACTTGACGGGCGTTTATATACTTAAAAAGAAGCCAAGCTTCATGGCCTTGGCGCCTTCTGCACAGGTGTGGCACTGCTAATGTCTCTCAGACTGGTGGGTAATCTTCATACTGTATACTGCCCTCCAGAGAGGCCTTGCACACCAAAGGGGATGCCCTGCAAAGTTCCACCAGGGCTTACTGTGCTTTCTTACACCAGGAAGCTAACCAAAGGTCACAGGCTCTGCCTTTGTGCAGCCTTTGTTGTCAGCGGAAGGTCTGGACCACAGGAGTCCAACTTAATTGATCACACTGGGAAAATGTCTCAATTGAAGTTGGACCTAACAGGATGAGAGAGAGAGATGACTGAACTGATTAAGGGTGAGTTTAACTGAAGATCTATGCTGCCTCAAATCCTTCATGGAAGGAGACAGGATGTAAATAATGAGTTATAAATAAATAAAACTCAAGAGCTAAATGACGGCTCTTTAACTATGCCATCCGTCAGAGCTACAAGAGATTTGGGGTAGAACTGGCCAGTAGAACTCAACGTTGACAGTAGATCTAGCCTCAATATGTTTTACTCTCAAACGTTTTTCTCTAAGCTCATGTCATAGCAATAATAGGTAATCTGGTGGTCGGAGGTCACACCCACTGAACTAAAGCACGTAGAGCTCACTTTTCAACTCAGCCAGAATTTCAGAGATTAAAGTTTTTAGTCACAGAATCTCAAAATACAACATGAACCTCCACACTGCGGGAAGCACTAGAAACACAACACCAAAGAGAGAAGTTTGTATTCTGTCTCTCAGCCTCTGCTCTGTTAGAAGCAGGATTGCTGCCTTTGAAGGTAGGTAGTCTGTAACATAAAAATTGACAGACAGAATCACTCGGCAAGCTTATAGCAGGTCATCAGGTTAAAAGATCAGCCTATGAGCCTTCTGTCATTCTTGTCAGGTTTCTCTCTCTCTCTCTCTCTCTCTCTCTCTCTCTCTCTCTTCCCTTTGTGTGTGTCTGTCTGTCTGTCTGTCTTTGTCCCCAGTATTAGAATAGATCATTAGATATTTCTTTGAGTCTTAGATAAGGTACAGAATAAATTCATGTAATCCATTTACCAATCCACCTGTGATCTTCTCTCTAAGGGACATGTACACCAATCTCTATCTGTGGTCCACTGAGTTCAGTGCTCTCTAGGGGACCCTGTACTATCCCACCAGCCACACTGGAAGACTGTGGACAGTTGTGTGCTCCTAAACCTGTTTACGCCCGTTGTTCTTGCTCTGTTTAACACATGAACCTGAAGAATGTTTGATCAAATGAAGTGTTAGTGCAGAATGAAGAGTCATTTCTATGAAAACCATTGTTACCCCAGAAAGACTTGTTAATTAACCATGAGTTTGCTTTAAACCTGGGGCCAAATTAGATATGAATAAGCTTACAGATTGAGGAGAAAACCATCAAAATCTAGGCAGATTTGGCACAGTTCTTGAGTTTGCTTAGGAAAAGATCACAGAGTTCTAGGCAGTGGACCCTTCTCCTAAGACAAGGCTTTGTCACTATACCAAGTTGTTAACGAGTAAACACTCATATATTTGGCTTTTTAATTATTCTTTTTATAGTTATAACTTCAGATATTGTTTTAAATTAAGTGACATTGAACCCATCTTGATTGTGCTAAAGTTAAAGGATCACTTTTGTATCAGCAGCAGCCAGCTATGTTGGACAAGATACACATGACTGCTGGCCACCGTATCAGGACACCTACACAGTGCATGGGATAGAGCCAGGCAGACAAGAGAGCAGACCTGCAGCCTCCTAGCCATGTTTGCTGGGCCTGGGCTAATCCAGGGAAGCTGGGCAGAACTATTTTCACAGGCTCTCACAAATATGCACTTCCTCTCTCTCCCAACCCTTCCTCTCTTTTGCTTCCTCTCTCCTCCTCTTCCCTCAAGCAAGGAAACTGAGTTCAAAGAACTGAAATACCCTTATGAGCTGACCCTGAAATAAACAAAGGAGAACCTTTTGGAATGGAGCAACAGCGCAGTCTCTGTTCTAAAGAGATGTTGAAAGATGAAGGGAAAACCAAGCCATGCCTCTGGAAAGAATATGCACACTTCAGCTTGTCTGTCTGTCTGTCTGTCTATCTATCTACTTGGCAGTGATGGGGATTGAACCGAAGGCTTTGTCCTTGCCTGGCAAGTGTTCTACTACTGAGCTCCAGCCCCAGCCAAGCTTCACTTTAGTCATACATATGTATCTCATGGAGTGAGATTAGGATGTAGGGAGAGAAATCTTACAGGAAGTCCAGTGTGGTTTAGGTTGGTTTCTTGTCTCTTTGGTTGAAAAACACTTTGGAAAGATGGTGATCTTTTTCTGTTCTGGGTCTAAGCTTTGCCCCTGAGCACAAACAACGGTAGAGAGAAATGTAAGGATGCCTGTTGATACTGGGACTTTTAAACAGAAGTATCTGAGAACTTTCAGGGAGAATACTATTTCACAGTGAGGTGGTTGTTATCTTTCGAAATAAATGCCATAGGAATGTGCTGTAACTTATGCTAATGTGGCATGCTTGGAATCATAAAGCAGGTATGATTGTTCGATCCCTGTTTACTCAGAGAATGCCGATCCCAAAGATAAATATGCCAGAGCATGAGCTTCGTGGGAAAGCACAGGCTTACTACCTCCACTCCAGAAAACAGCACCCTCTAGCACACTCCTTATGGCTTTAAGTTGGATTTTCGGAGGTGTTTTATTCTAGAGCATAACAGATGATTTTTTCCAATTAATGGGGGAACAGCTGATGGCTACCAGACCAGCTAGAAAAGATTCCTTCTAGATTTCTGTAACCACCGTAATTCAGTGGCATTTCATCTGACCGGGCTTTCAGGATTAATGGCTGTGGCTTCCACCCTGAGGGCTTGGCCTCAGTTTGGAGCAGAAAAGATGGGTGGCCATGGAGATTTACAGGTGGCGCTGGCTGCATTTGGTTCCTTGGTCCTTACTGATTCTTGGCTGATCCATCCACTTGGAGGATCTTCTGGGGCTGCAACAATGAAGGCGTGCTGCCCAAACTCACAACAGTCTGAAAGAACTAACTGGGTGATGTCTCAGGCTGATGGAAGGGTCTGGCTTAACCCGGAATCTTATTTTCCTTGCTTTGAGTGACAGTACTGTCTCTATTCTGCTAATATGGAAACAGGGGTCAGACTATGGACCCCCAAATCCAGGGAGTTACCTAAGGGACAAATTGCTTCTAGTTTTATTCAGTTAAACTTAGTAAGATACTTTGATTTTAGGTCCTCTGGTGGAGACTCAGTCACCTATATTTGAGGAAGACTGACCCCCTTGCTCATTACAGAATGTGGCATAAAATAACAAAGGATTGGAGGGCACCTCAGAGGCATTCTGGCTGCTGGTGGGAGGCAGGTTGAGGAGAGATCTATGGGCACTGCCATGTGCAGCAGCTCTCTGTGGCAGGGCTTCCTGCCTGAGCATCTTGATCAGTGACCATGGCTCCTCAGCTACCACTTAGGGCAGCCTGATTGTTCTGCTCGTTCTGGACGCTCCTCTGCCAATCAATTGCCTGACTATTGTATCTATTATCATTGTATTAGCTTCTATTCTGAGCCAGATGCTGCTAGCACATAAATAGTATGCATTGTCAGAGGCACTTAACTGAGAAGACAAATGATTCCAGTGTGATCGGCATTAACCCTTTAGTTGCCAATGTTCTACAAGCGTATGGATACTCCATGTCAGTGGAATGGGGCAAGTCCTAAGACCTGGGAGAAGGTACTCAAGAGGTAGAGACAGGTGGATTTCTGAGTTTGGGGCCAGCCCGGTCTACAGAGTGAGTTCCAGGACAGCCAGGGCTACACAGAGAAACCCTGTCTTGAAAAACCAAAAAAAAAAAAAAAAAAAGAAAGAAAGAAAAAAAAAGAAGAATTAAACAAGTGTAACATCTTCCTTCCCTTCTTCCTTCTTTCCTTCCTTTCTTCCTTCTTTCCTTCCCTCCCTCCTTTTTTCTTTTTTCCTTCTTCTATTTCAACTTTTTCAATAAGCAGCTACAGGGGTTAGTGTACGGATGCCTGTTAATACTGGAGCATGTTAGCAGAGTACTTGAGAACTTTCAGATAGAACACTATTTCACAGTGAGGTTGTGAAGAAAAGCCATGTGAATGTGCTGTAACTTAAGTTCCCTGCGCCCCTCAGCCCACCTGCAAGACAGGATTTCTCTGTGAAATAGCCTTGGCTGTCCTAGAACTTGCTCTGTAGACCAGGGTGGTCTTGAACTCAGAGATCTGCCTGCCTCTGCCTCCCGAATGCTGGGATTAAAAGTGTCTGTCACCACCACCTGGCAAGTGTGACATTTTTCCAGTGATCCTTTTTTTAAAAAAACTTGTGCAGAATGGCACTATATTAGTTAACTGAGAAATAAATCAACACTTAAGCCAACTTTCTACCTTTCACGCATGGCCCAATTTCAGTAGTCATTAACAACAAATAATAGGATTTAGGGCTGGAGCTGATGATGGAGTGGGGAAGGAACTTGTTGTGTAAGCTTGGCGACCCGAGTTCAGATCTCCAGGACCCAAGAGGAGGGAACAGGTACATGCCTGTCATCCTAGTGCAGGGAGGTGGAGATAGGTGGATGTTCAGGGCTTGCCAGCTATTCGCAAGCTCCAGACACAGTATAAAACTGAGCAGCTACCTCTGGTCATTATACTCTCCTGAATGGGTGCCACCTGCACACACATGCAAGTACATGTGCATGCACATACACAAATGATGATGACGACGACGACGACGACAACAACAACAACGATGATGATGATATAATAAAATAGTAACAAATGAGATTTCAACAGATATTAAAGCTTTATTTCTAATTTCATGCTCTTTGAGGTGAAATTTTAGATCAATCTATTAAAATCAATTGAGGCAAACCAGCCCAGAGAACACTTGGGAGTGAGGGTCAGGTTTTCAAGTTCAAGAAGTCCTTCATGCCAAGTTCATCCATTGTTGCTCACTCACCCAATGACCTTGACCCAGTTTCTTTCTCTTGAAAATGGAAATGGTGGTGTGTTCGGGCTGCTACAACAGACCCAGGCTCTGATACCAATAGTAGGTAGATCACTATTTGGCCTTGGGCCAGAGCTTAGAAACCAGGTTTTTCTTCTTCTGAGAACTCATGTTTGTAGGTCAAAGTTCTAGGCACAAAGCTGCCTTGGCTTTATGCTCTCCTCTGTCCATGCCTGAACCACGGTGACCGGGATGGACATCTGATTGAGAAGCAAAGAGAGACTTGCTCTGTTGCCTATATGTGAAGATTCCCTAGGCTCTGTGGCACCCCTCCCTCTCTCTTGCTGTCACCCGCTGTCCATCTCATCAGTGACTGACTTTCAGGTAAACAGTGATTCTTCCATCACAGTTGTCTGCTGACTGTTAGTTACCTTGTCTCCTAGGTCACTTGGCAGGTGCCTTAACATGTGATGGGCACTGTCTCTGTGCAGCTTCAGTGCGCCTCTTTTGAGATGGAGACAGCTACATCAGATGATAAGGCTCTGGGAGTCTTGACAAGGCCTACCTGGCCCCTGGCTCTCATCCCTGATGATGTCTTCTCTCATCCTCCCTGCTGGCACCAGACTCATCTCCCATGGTGCCACTCTGATAGGACTCTGAACTCAGGAGCTGCCCGTCATTTCACCACATGTCCCGTGTGCTTTCCCTCCTGCCGTCCTAATCCTTCTGTCAAGTACTTCTAAAATACCCCATTTGCCAGTACCCAAGTACTCCGAGTTCCTGTGGACATGATCCTTCCTCCTCCCAAAGCATCCTCTGCCACCCACATCACTCATTCATCTTCAGGTTTGAGGCTACCATGCCTTCTGAGATGGCCCAACATCAAAATTCCCCAAAGAGGTTGATGACACCCTTGCAACAGCAGGGGACAGCAAGAGAGAAGAGTATAAAGGAAGTATTTTCTGAGCCATCGGTCCTAGGAGGCAGGGGGATGATGGAGAGAGCCTTTCCTCCTTCCTCTAATGGATACCGTGGGCACCTGGAGATTTCTACTGCCCAGCCTGGCCACTGTGTTTAAGGAAGGCTTGGGACCAGGGTCGAAGTCTCCCCCAAATTCCAGACCAGTAATTGTTTTCTTCCTCTAGCTTTTACCTCTTTCCTATAACCAAACTGTAGCCTGCAACCTTGAATAAATGTTTCTTGAAAGAAAGTGAAAGCAGATACAAAGGAAAATGTAGGCCTGGCTGGCGTTTCTCGGACACTGTTTATTCTCTGAACCATCCCTCTTCAGTCATGCCTTCCATATCTTTAGGAGGTAGCATATTCATCAAGGCTGGCTGGCTGGCCAGTGAGCCCCCGGACCTAAACGTTTCTACCTCCTTAGCACTGAGATTACAGATGCACTACGCCAAGCTGGGCCTTTTAACGTGGGTTTGGGGGTTGGAACTCAGGTGTCTGTGCTAGTGTGTGCCACACACTTTACCAACTGAGCTACCTCCCCAGGCTTTGAGTGTATATTTTGATTAGGTCATAGCTTGCCTTCTGTCAATTTGAAGAGAAACGTAGTTTTAAATCTTCTGTGGGGAAGTGAGAGCTGGCAAGGCTTCGAGGATTGTGGTAATTACCTGGGTTTCTGTTAGATCAGAACAAACAGGCCATTCCCTGGACCCTTCACCTACATTTTCCTCCTGCATATTCTAGTCATTCCAAGAGCCTCAGCAAAAGGACTGTTAAATAGTCAGTGTGTCCCCAAATCAGAGTCCCTCAGAGAAGTCACCTTGTTGCTATCCCCTGAGGGTCATCCAGAATATCATTAGACTCTCAAGGAAGGATGGCGCACACCGATGGTCACTCTGACCAGAACAGGGTACCCAGCGTCAGGCTGGGCTGAAACCAGCTGACAAAGAACATCCAATGGAGCTTCTGGTCTTCATTTAATCCTTTGTCAGTACTGGTTTGCAGCCTCTGTAGGTGTTGATGAGAACCATGGAAACAACGCAAAGGATCCGTCTGTCACTTAGTAGCCTGGGAGATGACTTTGCTACTGCATACAGAACACTGCACCGAGAATCCCAGAGTAAGAAGACTGCACTCCGGGTGTTATGAGTCAGAGCTGGATCATGAGGCAGTGTGCTACAGTTTGAGGGATTCCCTGCCTGTTCCCTTCCCTAGGTGGAAGGAAACCACTTCCCCTGTGCAAAGAACATATTAGGTTTACACTCAGACCACAGACTTGGTTTTGTGGCCATGTTGTGGGTGCCTTAAGTGTTGTGGCCCAACGAATCTTTACAGGTTAATGAAGCATGATAAGCCCTTTTCTTTTAAACAAAACGTGTATTTCTCTCTGCTTGCTTGATTTCAAGAAAGTCTCTCTGAGGGCCTCCTACCCCTGCATGCTCTGTTATCTCATGACTGTCTTGATGAGTGTGTGTGTGTGTGTCTGTATCTGTGTCTGCATCTGTGTGTGTATCACATGTGTCTGTGAGTGCATACACGTGAAGGTTGTCCAATGACTTCCTTGGTCACTCTGTCTCATTTGGAGACAAGGTCTCTTACTGAACCCAGAACTTACTGATTCGGCTAGACCAGTAAGCTCCCTGGATTCTCTTATCTTGATTCACTCTCAGCTCTAAGATTACAGGGCCTTGCCGCTGCACCCTGCTTTTTACAGGCGTGATTCAGGCCCTCATTCTCCTGAGGCAAGCTCTCTACCACCTACGCTGCCTCCCTGCTCTAGTGTTGATACCTTTATATGTTCAACATCCAGTGTGTTTCTAGACTCTGAATTAGAGGGAAATAGGTTGCTGGTCAGCTAGTTTCTCAGAAGAAGTGTGTGTGTGTGTGTGTGTGTGTGTGTGTGTGTGTGTGTGTATCTTTTCACTTAAAAGGCCAAGCCATAAAAAGCATCCAGGAAGTACAGAATGAATGGTTTCAGCTGACTAGCCTTTTTTTTTGGCACCACAGGAG
Source organism: Rhynchomys soricoides (assembly GCA_019843965.1). NCBI lineage: Eukaryota > Metazoa > Chordata > Mammalia > Rodentia > Muridae > Rhynchomys > Rhynchomys soricoides. Next base: position 1,925,112 of record JADRCH010000103.1, read on the forward strand.
CCAAAAGAGATACTGCTGTATAGTGGATGCAGCCAAACTGATCCTGGCATGGCAGAACTCCATGCCAGCCTCCTTGCTGAGTTCTAACAGCTTCTAACCTTGGCCAAATGACTGAACCTTGCTGAATCCCAGTTCCCATCTGTAAAGTAAGAGTGATGAGGTCACGTGTGCAGGATTTCAATACAGGATGAAAGTGACTAGTCTGTGCTGAACAATAATTGCAGTTGTCACGGCCGTGGCTTTCAGCCTTGACATTCTGTTGTTGCCACTACCTCTTGTGTGTGGAAAGAACAAAAGGGAGACTGACCACAGTTCTGCCCATCTCATAAGACGAGGCTTTGTGCGGCAAGACTACTGTGAGTGTGGCTGAAAAAATAGCAAGCACATAGGGGTAGGGACAAAGGATGGAATGTCCCCTCATGCCAGCTGAAGTCCCTGAGCAGAAATGACTCTCTCCCTTCCTGTTTCCTTTTCTCCACCCATGAATATTGACAGGCATGCACCCAGAGTGATCTGGGGTAGAGTGAATCATGGGGACCAAAGTAGAATCTGGTATGGATTCTGTTCCTTAGGAACTTCATGCCTATCAGGAGAGATGAAAAACCCCACGAAGATCAAAATACTAAGGACATAAAAGAAATACAATCAAAGGCATGGAACTCATGGAGAAGAAGAAATCAATGAGGAAACGAGAGGGTATCCCTATGCTTCCCCGCCTCATCTTTCAAGCTGGTCTGAGAGCTAGCAAGACTGCTCAGCGTGTACAGGCACTTGCTACTAAACCTGAGTTTGATCTTCAAGGCCCACAAGGTAGAAGGAGAGAACTGACTCCTGAAAGTTGTCCTCTGAGTTCTACATGTGCTTTGGCACATACATGCACTCGAGTGCAGAGGCACACACAAACACACAACACAATAAACACGAAAACCAATAAAAACAACATGGAGCTAGAGTTGTATGAATTAAGCAGGACATGCAAAGTCCATGGAGCAGACTTCGAAAGTCGTCTTTTAGTGTTCATTAAATTGGTCAAAGGCCAAGTACAGGATTACTCTTAAAGTAGAGAAGGACAGGATCCTTCCAGACTGAAGGGCAGAGTGAGCCCAGGCATAGTCTACATTCAAGGAAAGAGTTGGGAAAAGCAGCTGGAACAAGAAGTTGCTTGGGAAGCCAGGACAAGATTGTGGGGTCTTGAGTGTCAACACTGGAGTCCTGGACTTTACTGAACACGTGACATGAGCTTGGTCCTCTGGAACCCGGCAGTCACTGTGATTGAAGCTAGCATCCAGATCTGTCTGGGGCAAGTCTCTCCATCTTAGTGCCAGTAACTACAACAATGAGCCGGTTGCCAGCAGGCATGAGATTGAAGCTTGGACTATCAGGGATTAGAACCCAGGCTTGAATGGACCCCCTCCAGGAAGGGCCCAGCAGAGTCCAAGTTGGAAATTAGGCTGCAGGGCAAAAAGTGTGTATCAGAGATCTGGTGGTGATTGGGACGATAGGCCAGGGGGAGGGAGGAAGGTAGTAAAGAGCATCACCCTGCTGCCACCAGTGGCTGCTGCTTCTCAGCCTTTGGTCAACTTTGTTGGCTTTGTGATTTATTTTCTGAGTCTTAGAATGTAAATCTCCCTTAAATGCAGTTGCCTTTATTCTCCATAATAGCAGGTAGAGGGCGCACTGGGGTGGACAAAGGTGAAGGCAAAGGAGACTTTATTATCATCTATGCATCTGGAAACCTATGCCTCTTGGTCTCTCCTGAACATCTGTAGATAAGGTTCAGGAGGACATCACAAAGGCCTCACCACTCACAGAGTCCCCCAAAAGATTCCCTGTCAACCTTGAGATTTACTTGGAAATTTAAAACTGGATAGTTTGAGAACTAGACTTGATCATTTTCAACTCCTGTTACCGCCAATTTTAAAAAATTACCCAAGGGTCACATTGATATACATATGCATGTGTGTATGTAATTTAATGTTAATGGGACAATAATATTTAATAAAATGGGACAATGAGAGCAGTCCTCAGATCCCATGTATGTATTTAAAATTCTTTTGGGAACAAGAAAGTAACATAAATAAATCTACATACAAATCAAATCAAGACCAATTACTATAAAATGTCCATGTAGCATAGGAGCAATGAGCCAACCAGTGAGGGTTTAAAGTCATCTGTTGCTCTGAAGCCAGATCTGCATCTTCCCAGGAGATGAAGGGGAGTGAAATAGCAGGAGGGTGAGCTCCTGGTCCACATCTGCATCCGAGGCTTACAGAAAGGCTTACAGATGGTCTCTGGAGAGGAGTCTGTCTGGTGTGCTTCTCAAAGGCTGCATGCTGTCATCTCGGAAAGGAGAGAGGCTACTTCTCCCAGGACGGAAAGTATTTGCTGGTTAGGGTTTTAAAAACATTTTCTTCATACTCCTCTGGTGGCTCATTTTCAAAGCTCTGTTTTCTGGGCTGGGAAACCCTGACTTACCCGTTGCATCCTTACTCAAGAGGGACGTTTGCCCTCAGCTGTTTGAGAGCCAAGTCACCCTGACTTCAATGGGATCAGCACATGTTTGTCTAAAGGCAGAATTTGGCTCTTTCTGTTTCAGACCTAAGAGGTCTGTTTGTTATATTATGTAATAAAGAGTGAGGTCATATAAATAGTCATGGCTCTTACCTTGAACCAAAAGCCATCCTTATTTGGTGCTTCTTCTAAAGTTAGAAAACAATACAGGCACGAGAAACATTCTCGGGGTCACTGAAGAAATAATGACTGCCTTGTACTTGACCATGGGTTTGGAGACAGTGTCGGCAAAGTAGGCCGCCTGCTGCGTTTAGCACTTGAAACTTGGACTCACTTCATTAACCTCTCAGCTGCTAAAAAGAACACTAGAAATACAGTCAGTCTTTACCTTTACCAGGATGCCCAGGCATCACAGAGGTGGGGCCCTCTATCAAGGCCCCATGATGTGAGGCATAAGCCTCTGCAGCCCTTCAGAGTGAAGTCTTCCAATCAGCACTGCCTCTCCAAAACACCCTTGGTCATCTGAGTCTTGGGAGAATTAGCTTAGCTCTCTACTTGACCATCACATCGGCTGACCTGAAGGCAGATCAAATGTGGGTCTTCAGTCTATGTAAATATTAACAAATATTATCCCTTGGTTCATGAGTCTGGATCTAAGCTCAGAAGGCTACTCTCTCCTACTTTTGAAGCACCTGATGCCTGAGTCACAAGAGGCCAGGCCTGGGGACATTCAGTGAGAGGAGCACTGAGGATTTGTTCACTTCTCCCTGCTGCGACCTAAATCCATTTTAACATCCTACTTAAATCCAGCAAGAGTCACCAAGATGAAACTGTGGGGCTCCCATTTTTCTTTTCCTTGGGAAGAGTTTATGCAAAGGAAGACCAGGTCTCTGCCATGGCAGGCAGGAAGCCTGGCAGGGCATTTATCTCCTTTGGGCAGTAAATATATTCAGTGGCAGCAAGCAAGCTGCCAAGGAAGTTTATCCCATTTTTAGGAAGAAAGGACCTGTGCTGCTCCTTTATGTTGCTCTTCTGCTGTGGATTTTCTGTATAGGATTCTCTCTCTCTCTCTCTGTGTCTCTGTCTCTTTCTCTCTTTCTCTCTCTCTCCCCCTCTGTCTGTTTCTATCATTATGTCTGCCTCTCTTCCACATTCTAGATATATTTAATTTTATTTTACTCATATGGGTGTTTAACCTGCATATATGTCTGTGTACCGTGGGAATGCATGGTGCCCACAGAGGCCAGAAGAGGGCATTGGATCTCCTAGAACTGGAATTGCAGATGAGTGTGAACAACCATGTGGATGCTGAGAATCAAGTCCAAGTCCTGTGGAACAGCAGCCAGTGCTTTTAACCACCGAGTCATTTCTCCAGGCCTGCATGGAGTTCTCTTTAATAAAAGTCACAGGGCAAATGCAGCTTTCTTAAAACCTGACCTCACTGTGTGCCCAGAAGTTTGTGAATCAAAAGAGAAAGCCACAGGTTCTTCTCTCTAAAGCCCCTCACATGCTGAGGATAGCCGAGTTCTTACACAGGGACGTGGCCTCTGCCAACACAATGCACAGAGTCCTGTCTTCTGCAGATATCTTTAGATGTGAAGAAAATGAGAAGGAACTCAGCTGACCTGCTGGGTGAGTGTGCAATGAATCCAGTAGCATCTGTGTAGCTGTGTTCAAAGTGGTTCTCACATACATGGGACAGAGAGACTTTGGAAGACAGACAGACACCCCATTACCAGGGCCAGCAATGTATTTTATGATCTCCAAAGCCTCAAAAGGGTTGTGAACCTTTTTGCTGGAGGGCAACCTTTGAAATCTATTCTTTAGCCATGTTCTGATTACATAATAACGTGAGCACACAGGGACCCATGTTTCAGCAGCAGAGCGCTTCAGGTCTTTTAGTTTGTTGCTGGATGTGAATTCTAGGAGTGCCGCGATTTAATCAAAATGATTGCTTCTGGTAGCAATTTAGTAGAGGTGTCATGTCGAATTAAGTTTTCTCAAGTTTCACTAGCTAGAAATACTCAGTCAGGACACCAACACAGCCTGTACTCCCTGTGCTCATGAAAGCGAGGCTAGAGTCACACTTTGGTGCAAAGAAGGTCTTAATGGACGTGTTTTAGGTCTTGGGGAACATCAGAATCCAGTGAACATATGAGTGACTGTTCAGAAACCTCAGGATGGAGTCCTTGCTTGCAAAGTTTAGAAAAGTCACGTTTTTACCTGCATCTCAATATGGAAAAAGCTAGAAAAGAATTGGCAAAAGGTCCCTTAAATTAGGTCATGTGATCTATTCATTTGTGTATGCTGAGTCCTCTCCACCCCTCTACTGGAGGCCTCTCCACCCCTTCAGAAAGAAGGAAGGAAGGAAAAGGAAAGATAGATAGATAGATAGAAAAGGCAAGCCAAACCTGTGTCTCAACATTGGGAAAGAAGGTACCACTGTGTATACCCTGAGAAGAAGATGCTGCTGCCTGCCACAGCAGGACCTGTGGGAAGAGAGCTGCACAGGTTCCTATCAGTCCTCTCTGTAATTACCCACTCCTGATGGCTTTAAAAATCTGAGCACACTTGTATTTCTCCATTTTTCATGATGGTGCTTAGTTTCGAAATCATCTTAACATGCTAGTTTCAAACAGCAGTTGTTAAGTTTCAAACCCAGGACAGATGGCTGAGGCCCTTAATTTAACCTATCAAAGTAGACCTGGTCTCCAGGTTCTCCCAGCATCCTACAGTCTTCACCTATTACAGGGTATGGCTGGCGCACGGTCACCTCCTACTTGGAGCTCTCCAGTTCAGGGGCTGAGCTGCCCTTATCCAGGAGGCTCTTCCCTGACTAATCAAGACATTTTGGGCTCCTTTTGTATCTTTGGCGTCCTGGCTGCTGCACCTGGCTCCTTCATTTCCCTGCTCCTTTCCTCCCCAATCTCCCCACATGGCTCAGGGTCATGTCCATTCCAGATTCTCCCAGATATGTCTGCCTCTTGCTATGGCTATAATATATATGTGTGTGGATATAATATATCCACATATTTATAATAAACCTTCTTCCCCACCATACTTAGGAGTGGCCCTGTCTTTTCCTGTTCACCTTATCTTTCTTCCCTTCAGTAGATGCACTCACAGGTTCTGAGGACATGCTAACACTTTGTTTCATTTCTTCTGAGACAGAATCTTATTTTGTGGCTCTGACTGCCCTGGAACTTTCTATGTTGGCCAGGGTGGCCTTGAACTCAAGCAGTCTGCTTGTCTTTGCCTCATAAGTGCTGGGATTAAAGGCAACCTGATATTTCAAAATATCAGTAAATTTCTAGGTGTATGAAGTATACTAAATTCTTTAATCTATAGTCCTGGATTATAATGCTCTAAGCCTTCATATCTTATGCAGAGTTGAGCAAATTCTCAAGACAGTATTGAGATAAGGAGATCTGCATCCAATTTACCAGAACTAGAATGCAGAAAGGAGCTGGACAGGGTGTCAAAGAGGTCACCATAAGCCAGAACCCTGTCTTACACCTGTAGCTTTACATTTATTCTTAGCTATGCTTTTATTCTGACTAGGCAATAATGTAAGAACATGAGAATTCTGTAACCCTTTTTGGGAGTCTGAGACAGGAGGACCCCAAGTTCAGGTCCCACCTTCCCTACAGAATAAGGTCAAGGCTAACTCGGGCAACTTTGTGAGGTCTTGTTTCAAAATAAAAAGGGATTTTTGTTGTTGGTAGTGGTTGTTTGTTTGTTTTTAAAAGGAGGGCTGAGCCTGTAGCTCAGTAGTAAGTGCTTACCCAGTATCCACAAGACCCCTTCTATCCACAGCACTTCATGTAAATAAAGAAGTTAGCAGTAATTGAGTTGAAATTTTCTTTTGCTATATGTGATAAGATGAATTTTGGAGTTTTTCTATTTAAAGACTGCAAAACATTAACAAAAAGCCCAATCCCTGTTACCCCAGGTCCTCTATGCACATAGTACACTGTCCAGTCCCTGTTGACCCAGGTCCTCTATGCACATAGTACGATGCTGTGGTTTATTCCTGACCCTGACTCATTCAGCTTTTCTTCTGGAAGTTGTCAGGATGTATGCCTAGTTAATGGAGAAAATGCCCAGACTACACAATACCATGACTCATTCCTGGCATTTCAGAGGCTTTGTAATGGAAATTGTGGTGCTGGGCCACGGTTTGTACCAAGTGGATATGTGAATGAAACAAGGCAGAAGTCTCTGAGGGTCCTGCATAACTCTCACCCCAGATTCCATGTCTGTGTGAGGGAAGGAAGACTTTTGAGGGGTGGATTGTTCCTCCCCATAACCCACACATGCTTGAATGCCACAATGTTGTTTTAATTAGGGCTTATAAAGCACAGCAAAATATTTGTTCTTGGTAGAAGAAGGAAATTCTCCGTAGGTTGGAATGTTTTGTTGAAAGGGTATTTGTGTCTACTGAATTAATCTGTTGGGGTTTACTCTAGTTTTTGAATGCTTTTGTAAATAGCCTCTAATGTTCTGCAGCCAATTCACATTCTATCAGTCAATCTACCTACCTATCTATCTATCTATCTATCTATCATCTATCTTCACTTATTACCTACACATACGTATCTAATATAGGGACAATGAAACATCTTTCATTGGACTCATGGTTGAAGCTCCAATTACAAAGGATAGTATCTGGGCTGGAGAGATGGCACAGGGGTTAAGAGCACTGACTGCTTTTACAGACAGACCTGGGATCAGTTCCCAACACCTACACGCTGTCTCACAAGCATCTGTAACCCCTATCCCAGGGAATATAATGCCTTATGACCTGCCAGGACACTAGTATGCATATGACACACATGTACACGTGCAGGCAAAAGTCATGCAAATAAAATCCTTTATAAAAAAGAATTTAATAAGAGAATAGGCTAGAAATGGATGTACCTACATTTTAGATGACATGGAATGAAGAGATACGGAAGAAGAGGAATGGATGTGCATTGACATTTCGGGTTGAAGAGAGAACAGTGTGTAAAGCAAACTTGGGAGAGAATGGGCGTGGTTTGACGATGATATATGGGATGGAAACTTCACAAGTCCTATCGTCTGGATTCTTCCAGGACTGTCTGTGTCTTCAAGGATGCTCATGTTTCTTGGCTCCACAGCAGTTCCTTTGGAGTGAAGTTTTAAGACCTGCCTGGGGGGGGGGGGGGGACAGGGGCAAATGAGAGCGACCTTCCTGCCTCAGCTGTTTGCTCGAGCTCCATCAGCCCATGTTATGGGAGGGACACTGTGGAAAACGTGAAGTCCTTGGCAATAACAACCCTTTTCTCTGCCTAACACTGACCACAAACTTCTTTCAAAGGCCATTCCCTTTTGTGCTATGTAAGATGTAGTGTAAATAGCCAAGAGGTAGACCACAGAAAGAAATGAGGGTAACCAGGGCAGACCATCCTGACACGTATCTTTTGTAAAGTTGCACTGAACTTGGATGTGGCAGGCTGGCAGAACTCCGATGAAACTCACAGATAAGACTTTCCCATTAGTCTTTGAGACAAAAGGTCAGATATTTAATATTGGGTTTGGGGGATCCTCATGGATTTATAACCCCTTGGAGCAAGGCTGTTTTGAAGTAGTTCATTAGAAGTCCATGTGTAGAAGATATTTTCAGCTGAAGGGAATGCACATACCCCTTCTAACTCAGCCACTTTATTCCTCTCCTGTCTTCTCTAACAATAGCTCCCTGCTGCGTGCTCTTAAGACACAAGTGCTAATATTATGAGGAATGAATTGTATGAGAAACAGTCTAATCTTTTCTAAAAGTGCTAAAAATACCCATCTGCTGCCAAGAATGCTTTAGCATGCTCTCCCACTTCCAGATGCTGTGGGATGTCAGGCAAAGCCACACGTCAGTGGACACCGTGAGGTCTGGGCAGGAGTAGAAGTTTAGCCTGTAGAAAACCAAGAGCCCCAGATAAGGATGTTCAGAGAAAACACCAGCCATTACACCAGGGCTGAGTCGTTAGGCACACAAACCATTCTTTTCCAGAACATTCCTTGAAGGTAACTTGTGATAGAAAAGCCTCTTTTTTCCTCTCCTAAGGAAGCTGAGGAATAAGCCATTACATCTCCAGAGTGGAGAGAGATAGCTCATTCACCAGGGTCCTTAGACCTGTATTCAGATCCTCAATACCCATGTATAAAACTGGATGTGGTGGCATGTGTCTGCACACAGTGACTTGTTCTGTCCTCCTAGCATTGAGGGGGTGGAGACAGGAGGATGCCTAGAGCTCCCTGGCCAGCTAGTCTTTGCCGTATCTGTGGACTCCAGGCCCAGTGAGATACCTTGTCTCAAAAAATAGTGTGGAGAGTGATTGGAAAAATTCAACATTGACTTCTGGGCTCCACAGTCACACACACGGAAATGTGCACAAACATACTTACATACGGGAGGGACGGAGGGAGGGAGGAAGATTGTGTGCGTGTTGCAGACCTAGAACCTTGTGCCATGTCCCTGAGGTCCTGTGTGGAGTCAAGAGACAAAGCAGAACCCAACACCTGCCATCTCCTTCTCATTGGCTCCTGCCCAGTCACCTTCAAGCCCCTGAGCCACATCCAGTCAAAGCCTCAGAACCTCTGAAGGGCAGTATTTCCTTCCACTTGACAGTCTTCAGGGTTTGCCAAGAAGGTCTCAGACAAGACCTGGAGTGACCTGGAGGATATAGAAGCAAGCGATTAAGGAACAAATTACGTGCTTCCAAACAAGAAGGAATGATAGGTTTACAGTTTCCCAAGGCTGTACCCCGTGTCTTCAGGTCACATGTGATGTTCACTCATCCCAGCGTGCCCCTCCCCCCCCATTCCTTCTTATTCTGTCTCTGCTAGGAAATCTCCCAGCCTTGCCTCAAGTCATTCTGTCTTTGTAAAGTTGTAGACACAGAACTATAAAAGGCAGAAGTAGTGTCGATTTTAATAAAAACAAGCAGATTTTGTATCTGGGAAAAAAGACGCTTCTCCTCAAAAAATAAAAAGCAGTGAGATGTGAGTGCATAGTGAATGAAGCCCTACTAGCAAACACTTGCTTTCTAAACACAGATTTCATTGCAGAATGGCTTACAGCTGACGCCGTGTGAGGCTGAGGTCTGCCTCTGGCATGCCACTTGTTTATATTTCTGGACTGTTTGCCAAGGTGATATTTATGCTTGTAATGTATTGGAGTCATTGTTGCTGGGTTTGTTTGTTTTCTGTGTGACTGTTTTATTCTATTTTAAGGGGGAAATCAGCTTACCTAATTTACATTTACCCAAATCTATTAAACATCTTTCTCCAGAAGAGTGAAAAATGACAGTCGAGACAAGATCCTGAAATCTCCATCCAGCATTTTTGCTGGATTCCAATGTGACGGTTTTAAGAAAGTTTAAAGCAGCCAGGTTCACTGATAGATAATGAGGTCATTTGTGTTTTAGCTTTGTTATTTCACCTCAGATACTTGCTGAGATAAAGGAAACCTTATGGTTTTAGTCTTTTCAAAGGGCATTGCCAGGAAGAGTGCTCTTATTATTAGATAATCATAATGGTATGTTCTAGAGTCCTCCTCATCTGACACACCCAGTTCCCTCACAGCCAGAGAGCAGAGCCAGAGAGAGGGGAGGAAAGCAATGGTTTGGCTGCTTTCAGAATTTGATTCTGTGTTGCTGTGGAGGCATGCTGGGATATGCTTTTCACCTGTGATTAAATTTCTACTGTCTGTCAAGGTTTGGATTTCCTACCAAGGAAAACCAAGAAAGCATAAAAGATGCTATGAGGCCTTGCCTTCAGCCAGTGACAGCTTAGCCTCCACGGGGAAGGGCAGTGGACACCAGGGATGCTAGGAACAAGAGTGAGCTTTAGTTTCCCTGCCAGTTGCCAGGTACACTCATTTTGGAAATGAGAAGCAATTATGTTTGGGAACAGGTTTTGCAACCTTTTAAAAACACTACTATACACAGAGTAAATGGTATTAGTCCATCAGACACGAATCAGGGATTGAGCAGGTAAACATAGGCTGTATGTATGTAATTTTAGAAAAGTTTGACTTCATGCGATTTGAATGGAGTACCACATTAAAAAATCTATGAGAGAAGCTAGTCTAGCAGAGCTTCTCTGAGGAGAGAGAAAGGGGGAGGGGAGAGGGAGAGAGAGAACGGGGTGGGGGTGGGGGGAGCAAGCGCTGGAAATCTCCCAGAAGCAAAGCTGTAGGAATGAGCTGGAACACAAACACTGCTCTTGAGTGGGGAAGGATTTATGATGGATGCAATGTCGCTCTTCAACAGGAAGTGTGTAGTTATTGAAGAGAGACCACAAAATCATTATGTTGTCATAACATGCAATCTATGGTTACAGAGCTGGCCTGATGGGAACTGTTCGGGTGAATAGCTCAAACATACGCAGAGACGGAAGGGGTCTGTGGTTTCACAAATCTCTCATGAAAGAAGGATCCCCGTGACATACTGCAGTATCACCTTTAGTGCTTAAAGATGGGGCGCTCTGCTGTGTGTGTGGAAGGGTCTGGGGAAATGGATCAACAGAGGGAAAATCCTAAGCTGTGCCAATACCCATGGCTTGAGAGGCAACAGAAATAGCTGGACCTTGCTCAGTTCCATCTTCTTGCTCCTCCTATTCTTTTTCTTTTTTCTCTCCTACATGACCGTTGTGTCTTCCCAGGTCACGCCTGCATACAAGAGAGGCTTCCCTTGGGCCAATTGTAGCCATGTAACAAACACAGAACCTACCTGGGCCCTGCATTCTGAACCCGACTCAGCTTGCACATAGCCACTGAAGTCTCTCTATGTGACTCTCAGATATGTCCCCCATCTTAGTAACCTTAATGATAGTGCCTGCTGCTCATTGGCTGTATTTTAGGCATCTGCTTATGCAGACACTGGTTCTACAGGGTCAAGTCTCCATGATGTTCTGCTCTAGGTATATATTCAAAGACTTCATTCTTTCAAACAAAAGTGATGCAATGGAGAAAATAAACACACACTAAATTAAGGCATAAAAGGAGATAAATGGAAACCAGAGTTCCACTTACCAGCAACATAGGTCAGCCAGGGGGTTTGTGATGTATATTTAACCAGTGCTGCCTTGTTTGTAAGAGGCCTGCTGGACAGAGAGAAAAATGACTGATTCCCACTGGTTGCAAGATTGCTAATACCTAGGGTGATAGTTCAGTGGTTCACAGCCCTGTGTGCCCTTTCAGAAGACCCAGGTTTGATTCCCAGCGCCCATGTGGTGATTTATAGCACTCTTTAACTCCAGTCTCTGGGCCTCCGATGCCATCTCCTGGCCTCCATGGGCTTGAACAAACACAGTGTGCATATACACATGCAGGCAGAACACCCATACACATAAAATAAAAAATAAATCTTCAAAAGAAATATTTCTGGGGCGTGGACAATCAACCGAGTTTTCTCTGAAGCCTGCATGTTGGCTTCTTCTGTTGTCAGATGACACACGTTGCTGCCTGAGGTGGACCCTCCCCAAAGAAGCCATGTTCTAAAGGAACAAAGGTGGCTGCTGGTGCTTTGGTCCTCCAGACTATGGGTTCTGTTCTATCTGCAGAAGACTAGGAAGGGCAGTCATTTCCCTCACAAAATCATCTCCACAGGACACCTCCAAAGGGCTTGGTATGGAAGGCAAGTGGAAGTTTCCCCGGGGAAATCCTAGTGAGGAAGGTTAAAAACACAGGTATAAGTAGGTCTGAGGCTCAGGTTCAGGTTCAGGCTCAGGGAGGCTGATCTCGTCCCTCCTTCTGTCTCAGGAGATGCAGGTGGATGACAGGAGACCCCAGAGCCACCACTTAGGACTCCTACGGTCTTTACTGAAAAGGCTACTTCCAGCAGGTTCCTAGGGCTGTGGTGATGGAGGGGCTGGGATCCCGGGTGGCCCTTTGTCAATCTTGTGTGAGTTTCACCCAGAACACTTCCTACCTAAGAGCCCATCACACACGCACTTAAGTTCTTCCCCCATAGAGAGCTCCAAACCTTCATCTGTCTCTTTAGCTTCCGTAAGAAAATGTAGATTCCTATAGCTGGCCTATTTCATGGAGGGGGATTTGGGAGAACAGGAGCCTTTTTTTTTTTTAAGAGAAAAGTGATCATGAAGAAGTTGAGGTTTTATTCTTCAGAGTAAACCTTCTCAAACCAGGTGACGGAAGTCTAAATTGTTCCACACAAGAGAGCAAATCTCCTGCTTATCCAGGTGTGGTCAACACAGAGAGAGGTGAGACTGACTCTGGCTCATCTTGTGGGCACAGACTCCAGGAGATGACAGGTTCCTAAGAACCTCTCTGACAAATCCCAAAACCAAAAGACTCCTAGAAAGGGTAGTTTTTAACTCTGCCTTTTCAAACTCCAGACAAAATACTGGCATTGGAAAAAGTTTTCCAAAGTCAATCTATTAGTGGCTCTGATATTAACAGAAAATCAGAAGTCAAGAAGATGAAGGTAGAGAAATCAGACAGCCCTATTGACATGTGCTTTGTCTAGCTGGGAGGTGAGGCACACATATATGAATACACATATATTTATACCTTATACATGCATGCATACACACACACATACACCCTACACATACATGTATGTACACACACACACATACACACACACAGCCTTTACCAGGTATATAACTGACCTGTTAGAACTAAATTTTTAAAGGTTACCCCCATGAAGGGTAGTTCATTTGACAAATAAGTGGCATTTCTTAGAAAGTTGCATGCTGTGCTTGTCAATATTTACCAAGTTAGCAACACTTCACATGGTAGCCCCAAATCACTGGTCCACTTCCAAAGGGTGAGCAGTTCATGTTCAGGAAATGGCTGACTCCTGTGGAACAAGACCAACACCCAGGCTGTTCATTTCAAAAGATTTCAAAATGCAAAAAAGGAGCTTTCCTGCCTCAAACTTCATAACCTTTTCCAGATAGACAGGGGGTCCTGGGTGTATCTTTGCACCCAATGGGATGCAATCTACTCAGATCTGGAGGGATACACCCACTTAGCAGACTTTTCTGAACACCCTGATCGTGCCCTCTAGCTTATGATAGAGTACAGAGAAGCAGCCATTGAGACCCCTACCCAGTTCCATTTGCCCAACACCCAGAAGCCATCAGAAAATCTCTTGAAAGGCCAGTGTATGCCGAGCTGAGCCCTTCTCCCATTACCTTCTCTGGGTTGGCTTCTCAGCTGCAACTGGCTATGGCCATATGGGGAACAGAGCCAAGTCTGGGACAGTGGTTAATGATATGCTTTCTTGCTTTTAATTCCTAGACTTTTGTCAGAGGACCCACTCTGTGCAACTTTCAGAGTTGGGATTAAGGGGGTGCCTCAGAACAGGACCCTGAGGAGAAAGCAGCTGAACCACAGTCCAAGGCTCAGCTCTGGATACCTGCTCTTCAGAGATATTAAATATACTCAGAAGAGGGACACCAAGAGGCAGGGGTACCTGGAAATCACATCTCCAAGGATAATTTTCAAATGCTGTGAGCTTTAGGCTAATAAGACAGATATGGGGGAATAGCCGTTTTGTGGGAAGGAGAGTAGATTTATCTTTCTATGTTTCTATTGTCATAAAATTCACCCGCTTTAACCATTTTAAGTACTGTCCTAGTATTAATCACATCCACATAGTTGAGGGCCATCAGGGCTATTCTGCTCTGAATTCCTTTGCCATTTTAATTAAACAAGAGTTCTGTACCCATTAAATGGTGAGCCCTCTTCTTGCCCCAGCCACCGACAACTTCCTTTTTGCTTTCTACCCCTAAGAAGCTGATCCATGTAAGTGGAATTGTACATTATTCACCCTTTTAATCCAGCTTAATCCACTGGGCATAGTGTCATAGAAGCTCGTGCATGTTGTGGCTAGTGTCAGAACTTCCTTCCCTATAAAGGGTGAATAGTATTCCATGTACATCACCCATTCTGTTTATCAGCTGATAGACATTTGAGTCTTCCTTTCCAGTTATATGACTACTGTAAACAATGGCATGTGGGTATCGTAGATTTGTTCTTTGCCATTTTAGGAAAATGGATCCCAGTTAACTGGGCAAATATTACAGAGGCCAACTATGGCTTTGTAGTCCCAGTTCTCTGACAATGGAGGATTCCCATGGCCCGGAACATCAGGTACAGGTGACTCTTAGGCAAGAATTCTTTGGGAGAGGCATTCCTATCCAGTAAAGGGGGCTCCTTCCAACTCTATAATCCCATGATTTAAGGCAGAATTTGTAGTCCCTAAAGGCTACATATGGAGAAAATGATAGCCATGTCAGATGAACCTTCATCTCCTGAGGGGTAGAAATCTACTACTGTCTCCAGGCTGAGCCTGAACTCACAGGCTGGTATACTGGGAAACCTAGATGGAGATTCTGCACAGGGTTGAGAAGCTCTGTCCAGGGCATGGCAGGCAGTTTCCTTTGACTGTAGCATCCTGGGCAGGATGCTGAGTCTGGTGTCCTTAGCATAGTCCTCAGTGTGTGTGTGTGTGTGTGTGTGTGTGTCTGCTGGGAAGAGAACACTTCTCAGGGAGGCCCATCCCTAACCCGATTCCTTCACAGACTATGAGAGGCCAAAAGGTGAATGGGGACAAGTGGATTTAGGATCCCCTTGGGGGATTTCAAGATGGCCTGTCAGCCTAGGTGGGGATGCCCTGGGCTCTCTCCCAATTGGTTTCATCCTGCTACTGTTGGGGGGGTAGGTGGTTCTTATCATTAGTTGAGAAGGTCCTGCCAGAGAATTCTGGTATTCCGGAATAAGTTTAATTGTGCGTGATTTCATGCTGTCTTTTTTATGTTGAAGCCAGGGGCTTGCATCATATGATGCAAGTGAATTCGAGGAGGTTTTTATTTGCATGTGAATCATAGCTTTTCCAGCTGAATGTCACTTACTTGGAATTTTTGTCTGATTTTGTTTTTGTTTTTGTCTCTTGGTGTTTTTCCATCGGGCTTTTGGCTAACCAGAAGAAGAAGGAAAAAAAAAAAGTAGGGAGGGCTCAGTCTGCCTGGAGCAGGGTTGGAGTTGGCAACTCCATTTTATTATGAATGTGGAAATAAGAAAACGGGTGCTTTATTTTGCTTTGAGGGAGGAACCAAAGCCAAGTCAAAGCGAGAGCTCTAATTCGGGAATAGTGTTATTACAGGTCATTGGGAGTTGGGTACGCGCGCTAAATTGGGAGGCCAGTCACATGAGGAGGCAGCAAAAGCAGTCACATGGGGGACAGCCGAGGCTCATTTACAATGAAGTTTTATTTTATTTACTATGTGGTTGAAAGAAATTTATGGCAGACTCAGAAACTGAATCACCTCGGTTGTTGATCTCTCTAGTTCCTGGCCAATTAGTTGTTTTCCACCCAAGCCAGAGCTTCCCGTGTGTGTGCTTTCTGGGGCTTTATTTAGGACCTGGAATCTGTTCCTTGATGAGTTAAGCAGGCCATGTGTTATATGTCTACTCCCTATGTTCATGTCTTATTCCAAGTGGCTTGCTTCCTTTTTCTCTGAAGTCTCTAGGCATTTTATACATCAGGATCAAGGTACCTGGATAACCAATCACTCTCTCTCTCTCTCTCTCTCTCTCTCTCTCTCTCTCTCTCACACACACACACACACACACACACACACACAGAGAGAGAGAGAGAGAGAGACAGACAGACAGACAGACAGACACAAACAGACAGACACATATATACACATACACACAAGGATGAACAGTAAGAGTGCATACCCACACCACCTTTCAGTTTCATTTCTGTTTCCTCAGCACTAATGCTGCAAATACCAGATTGAATTTTTTTAAAAAAAGAAAGAAAAGATAAAGCCTGTCCCTACTGTGGAGTTATGTGCAGAGTCCTCACTCCCACCTGCTGATTTTTGATGTTGTTGGCACCAAGGTAGCACCAGGGTTGTGTGAACTTAAATTACTGATTTTTCTTAAATCCAAGTTGCACTTCCAGATGTCTTAATCTGGGCTCAGTTAGTGGCATTTGAGATAATATGTAAACATCTCAAGACTATCTAGAACCAGCGAATTGATATCCAGTGCAAACACGTTGTGGGTCATGGTCCTAAATGGAGTGCCTTACCAAGAGTGTGACAGTCTGCTGGCGCCACCGAAGCGTGTGGGCCAGCAATACTTGTGATCACTCTTAGGAATAGAAGGTGTGTGGAAACTTTCTATAATAACAGCCTGGCCCTCCAGACTGACCCGGGCAAAGTGATCAGGGACTCTGGCACCATCCGCAGCAGTACCAGGGTATTGGTGTGTGACCTAAGGCAACTTGCATGGTTCCTTGGTTTCCCGTGTGGATTTGGAGTAGGGGGGATAAGTTCAGGAGGTGTTTGAGAAGTGAAGTGTCCTAGAGTAAACAGGGAGCATGGAGAAGTGTTCTGAGAGCCCATATCACAGTCACACATATGCTGGAGCAAGCCTGGATGGCTTGCCCCTCCTTAGCATTGCTCTCTATGGATGATGCCTCTGACATCACAATACTCAGGTGGCCACTCAATAATGACGAGCTATCCCCAGCAGACACCAGAGCAGGGGAGAAAAAGGAGGAGGACGAAGTGGAGAGGGAGGAGATGGAGCAATCCCTTAAGTGATCATTCCATCCACGTACACAGCTTTCACCTAACATCTGGTTCAAGTGTAATGTTTTCAGCTCCGTATAACCTGGACAGCGTCTGTGCCCTCCCCTTCCAAGGCAGCACAGTATTATGGTCCTCTAATCAAGAGAAAGGTGCTCCCCTTGCTGCATGTCTCGTGGTTCACCGGCAGACCAGTGAGTTAATCTGTCTTCACCAGACGGCTCTCCGGAGCAGCTGTTTAGAGGTAATGTTCTGCCTGCCATGGCTTCCGACAGACCCATCACAGCCCTCCTCCTGGGAGTGGAGTTGTACTCTGTGGACTATGTAGAGGCAGTGAGGGTGACAGTCTGGGTTAAAAAAAAAAAAATTGATAGCACTGACATTTTGCTTCATTGTGTCTGTGGCCATCCCCGGCTGGGTTACACCTTATTATACAGCACACTAAACTCTGAATAAGTGGAGCCATCCCTCCTCTGTCCATCCTTAGAAGGATTTTGTACCTCTCTTCACTGGATAGATAGTGATGAATAGAAAACAGGGGAGGTCAGTCCTGCCTTAGAAATATTGTGACATTTCAATGGCTTGTTTATTGTTTTAAACTCCACAATTTCTTTAAAAAAAAGAAAGAAAGAAAGAAATGCCGGGCAGTGGTGGCGCACACCTTTAATCCCAGCACTTGGGAGGCAGAGGCAGGTGGATTTCTGAGTTCGAGGCCAGCCTGGTCTATAGAGTGAGTTCCAGGACAGCCAGGGCTACACAGAGAAACCCTGTCTCGAAAAACCAAAAATAAATAAATAAATAAATACATAAATAAAAAAGAAAGGAAGGGAAGGGAAAGGAAAGAAAAGAAAGGTCCACGCCACTCATGAAGCAATTCCCCCTAACTCACCCTTTCTCGCCGGGCTTCATACTGGCCTTCCCTGGGGTTTATAATTTGAGAATATGGAAGCTCTGCTTCTCTTGGTTTCTCCTGTCAGTGGTTTTCAAACATAAATAAGCCTTGATCTCTGTCATCTGGAAAGCTAGTCAAACGGTCTGCATTCCGTACCTGGGGTGGGATGTGTGTATGTGGCAGAATCTGCATTTCTAACAAGTTCCCAGACACACAGCCTCCTGCTCCGAAACAGCTCTTAGATCTTTTTGGACCAGTCCTTCTCTCAAGTTCATACAGCGCAGATGATACCATCCTATGCTATGGGATCCATCTTCTTCTGTCCCATGCCATTTCCCACCAAGTCACTTAAAGTAGCTAGTCATCTTATGTAGCCTCCAGAAGGTGTTCCGAGAGCACAGCTTGGGCACTTAAAACTTGAGTCCTGAATGCTGTCCCCAGGTGACTCAACCTCATCGGTGTTTCTGTGTGAAGAGAGGCAGGACTGATCCATGGTACAGCAATCTGTTGAATGTCTGTCTGGCTTAGGGAAAGCTGGTATGGAGCTGCTGGGAGCATGTTTGTAAGGAAAGGCTGGTTCTGTCTTCTTCTGGGCCCCACTTGTTAATGCAGTTCTGCCTTGGTTTCTACTGTTGATTCTGAGCTTCACCGTCTGAGGAGGAGGAGTATCTGAGGAGAAAGAACAGATTGTTGTCAATTAGTTATCACAGAAAAATTAATGCATATCATTCAACCCATGTGGTTCAGCAAGACTGTATGGTCAGCATAGGGAAGGGAGTAGCGGACTGCTCATGAGGTAGGGCTATGACAAGCGAGAATGATGTGACCAGGTCAGTGATGGGGCTCAAAGGTGTGAAGGCAAAGGTGAAAAGATGAGATTGGGGGTAGGAGGCAGAATCTTCAGCTGATGCCATGGGTGACAGAAGGGGCAGAAGAGAGGAGGGTGAGAATCTGGTACCAGGTACCAGGTACGTCTCCAGCAGAGAGTGTCTAATGGCAAAAATAGAAATCTCTTTTATAGGATTTAAACAGCTGATGACCATCTCCACTAGAACAGTGATAATAGACCCAGATCCCAGTGGGTTCTTCTTCTTGCCAAGGAGTGTGTTCGATGCTGGCTGGGGATCTTCTACATCAGAAAGTAACTGCCTTTTACAGCAATGCCTTTGGTTCCAATGATGGAGCCTTCTCAGAGTGTCTCTTTGCTCCTGTACTCTGATTCCACCCAAATCATTCTCCTTGAAGACATTTCTATGGTCTCAGCACATTCTTGAGGTTCTCTACCAATTTTATTGAAAAGGGCAGGTCCTAGTGCCTGGCTGTATACCTTGACAGAGACTAAAGATAAACAGTAGATAAATAGGTATACCCTTGTCTAAAGGTGGCTGTGCAAGATCAATTAAGACAAAGTGACACTACTGCTGTCATCCTCAGCTCAGGACCAGTGAGGATAGAGCTTTGCATTGTCTTTCTCTTCATGGGGCCATGTTCCCAAGACCTGGAGGTAAAGATGAGGATCAGTCGGCCAGTTTCTAAAGCCCCTGGACATAGAAGTGTACCTTCCTTTCTCCATGACCATCAGAAGACTTATCTCCTGCAAGCAGCCTCTCCCACCCAGGTCTACCCTCTCAGCAGTGATATGGGACAGCTCAGAGCATAGCATGTAGGTCTGCTGGACCTGGGCTGTTGAAAGTGAATGGACAAAGTTCACTCATATCTGGACCCTGCTGTGCTAGGCCTTTTCTTCACCCTCTGTCCTTCCTCATTCCCCAGGGCTTTCCCTACCCCCTTAGGTCTTGTTCTTTCTTGTAGAATTCTAAACAGCATCCTTGACTTCAGGAAGCATGAGTCA
The DNA here is from genome assembly GCA_019843965.1 of Rhynchomys soricoides. Classification (NCBI taxonomy): domain Eukaryota; kingdom Metazoa; phylum Chordata; class Mammalia; order Rodentia; family Muridae; genus Rhynchomys; species Rhynchomys soricoides. Next base: position 1,944,959 of record JADRCH010000103.1, read on the forward strand.
CATTCTCCCTATGTATGGCCTCGGTTTTTGTCTTCTGCAGTTTCTCACCAAGTTAACTAAAGCAAGAGGTCCCCACCTGGTCTTCAACTAGCTCTGCTCTAGTCATTAGCCTATAGCCCTGCTTAGTCCTGGGCTCCAAAGAGGGTACATGGCCACAGCCATTTCATTCTTTACTGTCACATTCCCTGGTATCCTTGCTGCGCTCTGGCCCCAAGACTTCAACTTTTAGAGGAAGTTCCCCTTCTCATTAAAAAACAAACAAACAAACAAACAAACAACAAAAACAACAACAAACAACCTGAAACCTGAGTCAGACTGCATCACCAAACCTACTAACCTGAGTGAGCCTGCAGCACACATAGCAGGTGATTGCAATAGGCTTTTACTGCTTGCCTCTGCATAAATTCCCAGAGTAATAGCTTGGGAGTGGACCAGGAAGGGAGGTGTGCCTCGAACTCCCTCTACAGGGCTATGCTGGTGCAGCACAAATGGATGCCTTACAAGGTCACCTAACTGTTCTTGTGGTTAATCCAGACTTTCTTTCATAAGGTAATGCATAGTTAATTCGTTACAGAGATTCAAATAGCTTACCTTAATAAAAGCCGTTCATTTCTTTTCCATGGGATGACTTACCCGTGTGATGCTTCAGATTTTATGCCCAAATGCAAAACATATAAATGTCACCATCAGCACCTTTGATGTGCATGCTTTGGGAATATCAGTGTGCTCTTTCTTGATGACAGTATTTACATAGCTGCACCCCACAGCATAAACTCACACATTCACACTGACACATTAGATTCCCAGCTCTTCAGATGAAATCGTTTTCCTATCTGTTGTTAAGAAACTCTGTTTAGTTTAGGAAGTGTAGGACCCCATGGAGGAACAGTCTGGGATCATTTTAAAGAACATCTCTCTAGTGCCTGGGTGGACTCATTGGCTGTAATTCTCCTCACACTTCCTAGGGTTAATTCCTATTGTGTGAATTAGCTGCTATCCATGTTGGCCCATGTGATCAAGCAGGAAATATCAACGCTCTTTTGTGAACTGCTAACTTCTCCAAGATACTCCCCCCAGCTCTCCTCTCTGGGCAGTACCAAGCACTTAGGCCTTGGCACTGTCTAAGGCCACCTTACATTGCAATGGACATTGTAGGGCACGGATACTATGGGTTTCTGTCAGAATTCTCATTTCTGTTCTTCCCATGGGACAATGCCCAATGCTCATGCAGTTTTACCAAGCATGAGCTTTTATTTATTTTCTTTTATCAAGTTAGCACAGGGATTGCTGACTCATTATTTTAAAGACTCAGAGCACCATTTCGTGGTATAGAGGAGTTGGGGCTCAGGTGGGGGTGGGGGTGAAGATTGGTAAGTGCAGAAACTCAAGCCTTTACACAGTGTGCCGCCACCAGAAAGGCTTCCAATACTAGCAGCTATGTGAATGGCATTTGTAAGATTGCATCCATCATGTGGTTGTCAAGAGTAAAGGAATGGTGTTTCCATCTCCAATTTCCATAAGTTTTAGGAGCCCTGTTCCTAGGACATTTTATTAAAACTGTCACCATTCAGACATAAACCATCTTGACACAATGCCATTGGGATTGTTTTCTTTCACTCTTCAACAGATGTTTGCAAAAGAGTAGTATTAAATAAGTTTAATTCTGCTATCTCAGCCTCTCAAATCTTTTATTTATTTATTTATTTCTGTGAAGATTACTTTAATTGGTGTCATGACAATCAGGGAGAGCACCCAGGATGCTTTAGTTCTGCAGCAGAATTTTCCACCCTAAACAGAATGTTAAGAAGGGAGTTCAGTAAAGACCTGGAAATTGAACTGTTTTGTCTTCTGTTAGACATCCATCAGGCCACACAGGGATAAGCACTATGAGAAAGTAAAGCAGTGCCAGGGATGAGCAAGGGCAGGGTGAGATGGTGAAGTGAACAACTTAGTTTGATCAATGCTTCATTAGAAAAGTAATATTTGCACAACTGTGAGCTGACAGGAGTACCTGTGGCTCAGGGGAAAGTGTTCTAGGAAGGGAAAACACCAAGGACCAAGGTTCCAAGAGAGATGTGCTTCTGACATGTTCAAGGGACCTGGGCTGGAACAAAGCAAGAGGGGCTGTAGCAGAGTGGGACTGAATTATAGACCCTGGAGAATGCTGGCTTTTCCTCAGGATGAGACTGTGTGTTGGTCCATTTCCTACCACCCTAGCAGAATATCAGAGACTTGGGTACCCTACAAGGAGAGGAGGCTTATTTAGCTCATAGATTTGAAGGCTAAAAGGCTAAGACCAGACCTAGTCCAGCCCAGTTGGTTGAGTCTTTGGTAAGAACCTCATGGTGAATGGCATCACAATGGGAGAGTCTATGCAGAAGAGAAGCTTTGATAAGGCAAAAAACCAGAGAGAGTCAGGGGATGATGCTTGCTCTTTTTACAATTCACTGTCATGGCACCTAGCAAGGGTTCACTAAGTTCCTTCTGAGGACAGTCACCTATCATCTAATTAGCTTCTGACAATGCCCTACCTCTTAGAAGTCACATCACCTCTGTACTACCACATGGGACCAATATTCCAGTGTGTGAGCCTTTGGACCATCCTCACACCATCCCCAAATCACAGCAGATGGGTGGCACTCCAGTCTTTAATGGGGATAACAATCAACTAGTCTTAAAAGATCATTCTTGCAAAATAATGGTCATGATTCCTAGACTTTCACTGATGATGGAGCAGGATGCCTAACTAAGTATGTTAAGATTCTGTATATATTCTGAATATGCTAACAGATTAAGCACATGATAACAGATCTGGAGGGAGAAAGAGGGTGGGACATACTATCTTTGGACATGTAGCTTTGAGATCCTGTAAATGGAGATGAGGGTACAGTTGAATTCATATCTAGAGGTCAGTGGAGAGATCTGGGCTATAAACATAGATGTGATAGTTTCCCTGCATATTCATGGCTCAGAGGTCAGTACCCAAGCAGGTGGTTGGGGAAGTTGGCTTGTTCTATATACTTTCTGGAAATGGGTGCCTCACCTACAAAAGTCAAACAGAGCCAGCAGGGCTCAGAAACTAAAAGAGAACCACAACCCTAATAAGAGCTCTTGGCCAAGAAACTTCAGGATGAATTCCCAGCTGCCTTGGGTCCTTCAGGAACCAAGGAGCTTTCCTGTGGCACTCAGCTATTCCAGAGCTCTGGGGAAGGTGGCTACAGATGAAAGTTCCTTGTTGAAGAGACAACCAGACCACTTTTCAGGGGTGGCTGAGCCATTACAAGGTTTTTGTTGGGGCTGGAGATTACTGATTGCTGCCCTTTGAATATCACCAGGTGCCCATGGATGACCAGCACCTAGTGGCTTCCTGGCCTCGGAGAAGGCTATCAGTCTTCATGGTTCTACTATAACAGATCCCTGCCTTTCTTGGCAAGCTCAAGAAGCAGGAATTTTTAAAACTCTTTGAGAATTGCCTGTGTGTATACAATGAAAACCATTCACATCCACCTGCCATTTCCCCATTCCAAACTCACCTCGGAGCTCCCCTGTCACACCCATCACCCCACTTCCTGTTCTACTAAACACAAACAAACAAACCCCAGTAAGTCCTGTAAATGCTGCCCATTTGTGCATGTGTATGGGATCATCCAGTAGAGCATGGGCATCCTACCAGTAACCACACCTCCAATGATGACTGGTTCTCTCGTACCCAGCAGTTAACTGCTGATAACTCCTTGTTTAGGGTTGGAGGCTCATGACCCCTTTGCTCATCCATGCTGGAATTTTGGTTGGCTTGATCTTGTGCAAGTCTTGTGTCTTGTACAGCTGCCAGGAGCAATGTCATGTCCACGGGCAGCACTTCACAGTGTGCCTCTCTATCTCCCAATTTTTACATACTTCCCTGAGCCTTGTTTGTTTGTTTGTTTGGTTGGTTTTTTTACTGAATATACAAAACCCCTTGCTGTGTAAGGAATTACTCCCAGAGTGGAGGGGGGTGGTTAGAAGGATGCCTCAGCAGTGAAGAACTTTGTTGCTCTTCCAAAGGACTGGGGTTCAATTCCCAGTACCACATGTTGTCTGACATCATCCATAATTCCTGTTCCAGGAAGTCGGATACCTTCTTCTGACCTCCAAGGGCACCAGACTCAGTGTCACACAGACATACATGTGAGAAAAACACTCATACATGTAAAACAAAATAGTAAAAAGTTTTAAAAATATTTTAAAAAATTACCCCAAACTTAATGGCTTAACAGAACAGCCTACTTGGGTAGGTCAGGTGCAATGTCTCTGACCACATCACTGTCATGATATTAACTGGAGCTGGAGCAGTACTGTCAAGGTAGCTCAGTGACATGTCTGCCAAGCCTGTTCTGACTCAGTGGTAGATCTGAGCCTTCATCTTCTCTAGAGATGCCTAAGTCTCTTCATAATTGATATCACTAGCTTCCTCCACAGCAAGACAACAGAGAAAACAAGATAGGAACTGCAAAGCTTATCAGGACATCTCTGCCACATTCTGTTAGTCACACAGATGTGTGATTAGTGCAGGAGCGTGCACAGGGTGTGAATGCCAGAGTAGAGGACCAGTGGGGACCATTTGACAAGGGAGAGAGATGCTTCAGGTTGTCTGACCTCCTCATACAAGGTTACAACAGGGCCTTGGTAACTCCAGACACCTGGGTGTCTCATGATAACTGATGTGTCAACACAATTTGCAGACCCCCCACCTAGTTACCCAGATTATTCTCCCAGTTCAAGAAGATACCTTTGGAATCAAGAGGCAAGAGTAGGTACCTGCATAGGAGGTTCACCCCTCGAATGCTGCAGTTGCCATTTTTGTCTTGATTTGGGGGGGTACACTGTGTCAGCTCATACTCTATCAAATGCTTGCTATATGATGTTATCATTAGTTTTGTCTGCTTGTTTGTTTTGTTTCTGTTTTTTGAGTCATTCAGAGTTGTACTAAATTTAGAAGCCTTCTGTTTCGGCTGTGTCCAGGATGGAGTCTGTAATGTAAATTCTAACCAGGACTATTTAACCGTCAACACCCACTGGTGTTACTGCCTTGTAGCAAACACATGTATTTAGCCAGTTCTTCATTCGAGTGTGCACTTAATTCCCAGCCATTTCTTGCATTAACAAATTGTCTAAATGCACTTGTGAGAAAGCCTCTTTATGGTGAACATTATTAAACTGAAAACAGGGGTATAATAAGATAGCAATTTAAGGTTGATTTACCAACAATTGTAGCTTTAAACTCGGACATACGATTGTATGGCAGTGATACTGAACTTGTCACCCCGAGAATTGTGGGACAGTTTTCTAATCCTCATGGTCTTTAACTATAACTTCCAATTTTTCTTTTACACTTCTTATGTCACTGGATTAAAATTGGCAAATTGTTAACTTTTCTCCACATTAATACCCAGTACATCTGGGCTCCTTACTCAGAGAAGGCACTTAGAGGCTGGAGAAATGGGTTGGCATCATCAAAACTCATGGATTTTGGACTTTAGTTTCCCATGTTTAGTCTCATTCTGTACAGGCTGATGCTGGGGGGAGTCAGGAAGAGATTAAGAGACATAGACACCCCAAAGAAGGCTGGTGGGCATCTAGCGGGATTTAGCTAGCATGTTCCAAGTCTCTTCGTGGAGGATCTGCCTTCTGTTTGATGGTAGAGATGTTTGCTCCTATAGTATTGTCACAGATGCTCATGCTGAGAGGCTAACTTGTTTCCTCTGGAAAGCAGAGAGGCAGATCCTGCAATGCTGGCTTGGTAATTTGACTTGGGAAGCCATGGTTGACAGGATGTACTGAAAATCCAGATAATCAGTGCACAATTTTCTGCAGGCAGACCCCACAGGAGGCCAAATTATAATCAGAAACCATTTCGTAAGTTGCCCTGAATAATCTCACCCCTTAATGTTGGCTTAGGTCCAGACTCTATGATCAGTACATTCTTTCCCTGAAGGCACCAAGGAGCTAACTCATAGTCTACTATTGTTGGTGAGAAGGAAATCAAGGCGAGGAAGGTGAGGGAGGTATTTAGTAGCAGCTAATTAGTGTCCTGGGTCTGTTTCCGAATAGGAACAGCAATGTCAGATGGACCAAACATTCAAAGCCACATAGCTAAAGCTTCCTTTTTAAATCCTAAGAGGCATTTGGATATACATTAGTTATCTTTGGCCATGAAACAAATTACTCAAAGCTTGGCTTATTGGAACAATATATACGCAATCACACACTGCTTCTGTGGATCTTGAAATGTGTGGTTGTGGCTCAGGGTCCCTCAGAATGCTGTCTGGAGCTCTAGTTATGGGAAGACTCTAACAGGGCTGAGATTTTCTTTGCAAGGGGGCACTCTTACGTGGCCAGCACCTTTGAGGTGGAGATTGGCAGAGAACCTCTGTGCTGGTGAATCTTACGTCAATCTTAAACAAACTAGAGTTACCAGAGATGAGAGAGCCTCAGTTGAGAAAACACCTCTGCTGGGTGGAGGTTGTGGTGGCACACACCTTTAATACCAGCCCTGGGGAGGCAGAGACCAGTGGATCTCTGAGTTCGGGGCCTGCGTGGTCTACAGAGCAAGTTCCAGGACAGCCAGGGCTACATAGAGAAACCTTGTCTCAAAAAGACAAACCAAGCCAAAACAACAACAAAAACAACACAACAACAAAAAAAAACAACCAAATAAACAAACAGAAAAACACAGGAGAAAACGCCCTTGTGAGATCCAGCTGCAAGCAAGCCTGTTGGACAGTTTCTTAATTAATGATTGATTGATGGATTGATTGATTGATTGATGGGGGAGGGCCCAGCCTTTAATTCCAGCATTCAGGAGGCAGAGGCAGGTGGATTTCTGAGTTTGAGGTCATCCTGGCCTACAGAGCACTTTCCGGGGACAGCCAGGACTATACAGAGAAACCCTGTCTAAAACAAACAAAAAGCAAGCAAGCAAGTAAGCAAGCAGCACTCCTCCACAGCTTCTGCAGCTCCAGGTTCTGGCCTTGTGGAGCTCCTGGCCTGACTTCTCCTCAAATTGCTTTTGCTCATGATGTTTCATCGTATTAATAGAGTAACCTTAACTAAGACCCTCGGTTTCTCATCGGAACAACCTCATTGGGTTGCTTCTGGGTGAAGAGTGACTTGTCAGTAGGACTGCTGACTTCCCTCAGAGTGAGCCGTCCAAGAGCAGAGAGCAAGGTGGGAGCCACATCTTTTATATCCTGAACCCTAAAGTTGCACACTGCCATCCCCACAACACTGCTTCAGGAGACTCACTAAACACAGCTTCCTTAGACCTCAGGGAAGAGCATGAGGTTCCCTCCCAAAGACAAGTGTCAAAAGAAATTACCAGCACCCCAAAACCACAAAAAGTATCATCTCCATTGTCTCTAAAGTTCCTTTCCTACACATCCACAGCTTCGTAACTATAGCTACGCGTTTATCCGCGATCGATGTAATGACTACATAGCACAAATGCTATATCTAGCTTATGGCCGTTCTAGCGTGATAACCATCTGTAGCTAAAGCTAATTTGTCTACCTCCATTCTGCCTCTTCACTAGTCAAGGGACCGATGGCAGCTTAGCTGTTCCACCTACGTCTCTGTCTCTTTCATCAGCGAAATAAGGCTAGTTGTAAGATCCACCACCCCGCCCCCTCTCGCTAAGCTCCTTGAGAGCATTCAATGAGTAATTAAATGCACAGGGCTTACAAGAGAGCCTGGCCCACAGAAACCACTCAATACTGTTAGCTGTCAGCCTGACAGCTAGAGCAATAGAAGTTTGAGCCAGTGGGTGTGGTTAGCCTCAGAAAGCAGCAGTATAGCCGAGTTCCCAGGAGGGGTAAGCAAAAACCTTGTCTTCCTGGCCACACCACAACCTCAAATTGTCAGGAGTGCTATTCCCGAGGGCTATTCCTGAAGATAGTGATATTTCAGCTCTAGAAGGGACCAGGGGCAGAGACCTCTCATCTTCCATCTCTGCTGTGCCTCTTCCCTCAGAGTCCTGGGTTAGTCCTAAGTGCTTGCTGGAGATAACCTGTCTCACTAGCACTCTGAGTCCTATTTATGTTTTATTTTTGTCCTGACATTTTTTTTTAAGACCGACCTTTTGTGAGGGCAGAATATCTAAATGGGGAAGTGGCCTAGCAGGAATCTAAGAAGTTCTTCAGCCTCATGAATTTTTATTAAAAGTTGTTCCCAAATTTAATTGTAAGGGTGTGTGTGCATACGGCCTGCCCCAGCTCACTGTCGGCTTGTGACACCTCTGTCCTTCCTCTGGGTCTTTTTGTTTCCTTCCTGGGACTCTTGAGACCCTTGGACAGTCTGACTAAATATAGCCATCATCTAAAGCATGCTGGGCTCCTGCCCCTTGTCTGTTATCTCAGCAGAGAGTCTGATACAGAAAGATTGCTGTGAGTTGGAGGTCAGAAGGAACCACATAATGAGACTTTGTCTCCAAACAAATAAACAAAAAATACCTCAGACTTCAAGAAAAAAACAGAAAATGGTGCCTGGTCTTTGCTGACAAAGTATGGGTAAGATGGAGATATTACGATGAGGTTTGGTTTGGTTTGTTTGGGTTTTGGAGACAGGGTTTCTCTGTGTAGCCCTGGCTGTCCTGGAACTCACTCTGTGGACCAGGCTGGCCTCGAACTCAGAAATCCACTTGTCTCTGCTTCCCAAGTGCTGGGATTTAAGGCGTGCGCCACCACTGCCCGGCTACGATGAGGTTTTATTTCATCTCCTAGACCCCTTTAAAGATAGGCATTGTCTAGTGAGACACGTGAAGTTCTTACATCTGGGGGCAATCAGATAAGTATTCTACCTAGTGGCAATTAGCTAAATCGCCAGAGACCTCCTGGGATCTCCTGCCTTTCTTCTCCATTAGAATGTCTTTAGCCTATGCTGACCTGCTCACTAACCACAGGCATGACAACTTGGCTCACTCAAGTGCAGATGTGTTGGTGATAACATAAGCCCTGGATTTAAAAATTTGAACTCAAGTCCAAAGAAGATAAATGTCTGTCTCCCTAGGGATCTGTAATGATTGCATGTTGAAATGTTATTTTAGTGTAAGTCAAATAGTTCGTTGCTTTTTTGTAATTTGACTACTACAAAGTTTCAGGCACTGTATATGACTCATGCCATTTTACTAAGAATCTGTGCCACTGGTATTATATCTAGTATTATTAGTGGGGTATCTAGTAGTATTCAGACATCCCACTCCCCATCCCCATCCCAATGCTCTGCCCCCATCCCCATGCCTCTCCTCATCCCTCACCCCTCAACCCCAAAGCCCTGCCACTGCCCTGGGAACAAGGATTTTAGACACCTCCACCACCACTCGTCTGTGCCTTTCATGATCCTGGCTACCCATTTCTTCTCTGTAGTCTTCCTTGGTCTTCAGGTTGTTGGCTTCTGCTTCACACAGTGACTCTCCAGCATCCCAGAAAACCCCACATGAGGAAAGTCCAGTCTTGCTTCTTACTGTTAGAAGGGCAGTCCTAGCTCTCTGGCGATTTAGCTAATTGCTACTAGATATAATCCTTAGCTGATTGCCTCCAGATATAAGAACTTCATGTGCCCACCAGGCAGGGCCTCTTTTTTAAAGGGGGTCTGGAAAATGAGTGAAACACCCCTCTTCCTCCCTCACACCTTATCTTTTTTCCAACTTGGCGATATTTTAATGACTTCCTTTGTGTCCTCCCTCTATTTGTCAAACTAAATGTCTGAAGCTGCTCACATCATCTTTCTGTGGGTCTGACTGATACAGAGCAAAGGGAAAGGGTTGTTTCTACCATCAAGGTAACAAAATTTCACTACAAAGTAAGTGGCAGGTCTGGGATTAAGTCCCATGCCTGACTCCAAAGATACCATGTCCAAAATGCTAAGTGGTTAAATTTCTGTTACTGTAACATAATATCCAAGAGAAAATCCACTTTAAAAAAAAAAGAAAGAAAAGTTTTCTTTTTACTTTCAATTTGGAAGATTCTAATCCATAATGGTTGGTTAAGAAAACTGTAACTTATGATAGCTAAGAAGCAAAAAGACAGACAGAAAGATGGGGTGAGGTTCTACTATCCATTTCAGGGGAATACCCCTAAGTGATCAGAAAATCTCCTACTAGACTCCATTCTGAATATCTCCAAACTGGGGACCATGCCTTCAATGTAGGACCTTCAGGGAACTCTGAGATGAAGGCACAACGCTGAGATTTTTCTTTGCAAGTGCTCTGAAAAGGCTTTAGTATGTTTCAATGCATATGTAGCTTATAATTAACCCCTCCAACCTAAAGACACTGTGTAAAACCCATTGGAGACACCTCACTCTGTGGATAACTGTCCGTCACCAAAACTCAACAAGCACCATGCATCATTTGCCATTTGAGTAGGACAGGGAGGGAAGTGTTAAGGAGCAGATCTTCACATGCATAAACCTGGAGGAAACTGTAGAGTGGTGTGAGGCATTCAGTGGAAATGCTGGGCAAAGAGCTTCATGTCTGTGTCCCAGCATCTGGAAGGCTGAGATGGCCAACAGTGAGTTGGAGGCTAGCCAAGGCTTCAGAGTCTGAGACCTTGTCTCAAACAATAAAAAGACAAACACTTCAAATCCCACTCGTCTGAAGTACTTAGAGTAAAACCAGGTTCTTGGGGACAGTGGGATGGTGGCATGCCAAAGGCTCGGAAAGGGGTGGGTGGTTTTTGTTTCGATGAAGACAGACTTTCGATTTGGAAGCTAACAAAGGTCTATAGCAGTGAGTCTCAACCTTCCTAAGACTGCGACCCTTTAATATGTTATGGTGACCCCCAACCATAAAATTATTTTCATTGCTATTCATAACTGTAATGTTGCTACTCTTATGAACAATAATATAAATATTTGTGTTTTCTGATGGTCTTGGGCAACCCTTGTGAAAGGGTCATTCAACCCCTGAAGGGGTCAAGACCCACAGGTTAAGAACTGCTGGTCTACAGGCAGATTGCCTGCCACTGTGAGTGTCCTTAGTGATACTGGAGCATGTGCTTAAAACGCGTACTATTATGTATATTTTGTTATGGTAAAAACAAAGAGATCTTGGCACTGCCAGGACAGCTCAGTTGGTAAAGTGCTCACTTTTAAGTATGAGAATCTATGTAAAATTGCCAGGCATAGTGGTGCATGCTAGTAATCCCAACCCTGCCAGGCAGAGACAGGAGGATCCCTGGGGCTCACTGGCCAGCCAGCCTAGCCTACTTGAGTTCTGGTGTGACTTTGTCTAAATGGATGTAGGTGATGTTCCTTAGAGTAGCATCCAGCATGTTCTGCTGTCCTGTATACACATATGGACACGTGCTACACTCACTCACATATCAATACCAATAAAATTTTTAAATTAAAAATAGTGTTAAAAAACCCACACATACAGCTCTTCATAGAAAGCTAAACAACCTACCAGTGTATATGATCCAAGGTGTCCTTGGAGCTGTATGGCTGGCCCCTTTGCTCCATTATTCTCTTATAAGAAAATAATGCAGCTCTCAACCCTAAGATTCAGGGACAGTGGGGTTGGGTCCCTTTCTCCTGACATATTCTTCTGTGTAGGAAGTTGAACTAGCTTCACACACATCCCTTCTCCTGCACTTCCAGCAGATGTCTGGAGTGGGAAGGCAGCTTCGTTCCAAGAATTCCTTCGTGTGGCCCCTCAGTTGATGGAAATGTCATCATGTTTCTCCTCTACCTAAGCTTGTGCCTAGTCTTATCTAAGAAGGAAGACAGGGCTGTCAATTCTTGTTGGTTGGACCAAAGTAGTCATCTCTTTGACAACTAAGCATTTGTTAGTTTTAAAATGGATATTTTTATTTTATTATATAATACATAATATAATATTATAATATGTATAATATGCATAATAAAGGATATGTTTTATTATAAAATGGAGATTAAATCTATTTTATGTATATAAGTGTTTGCCTGCATGTATGTCTGTGTACCATGTGTGTTTATGGTACCTGAGAAAGCCAGAAGAGAGTGTCAGATTCCCCAGGACTGGAATTATTGACAGCTGTGAGCCACCATGTGAGTGCTGGGAATGAAACCCAGGTCCTCTGGAAAAACAGCCAGTGTTCTCAACTACTGAAGCATCTCTCCAGCTCCAAGGATTTAGTTTTTTGAGACAAGGTCTCATGTAGTTCATGCCCCTGACTTCTTAAGTAGTAGTGGATGGCCTTGACCTTCTGAGCCTTCTGTGCCCACCTTCCAAGTACACCAAGAACACATGTACTCAGGTGTCCACCATGAGACCCAGATCTTATATAGTGCAAAGGAGCACTCACTCTCTAGGAAGTTTTGAACTGTATCTTGTTGAAGTTCCTGCCCCTAAAAGTCTTAAGCCAGTTAACCAATCTCATGCACAGTTGAGAACATTTAGCCAGGGTTACGAAGTCGGGGCTCTAAGCCACAGAAATTTAAAATGTGGTGTTTTGTGTGATCGTGGATGTATTTGCTCATGTGTCTTGTGTACTTTCCCTTTCAGGAATCATTAACCAATGGCAACAGGAATCCAAGGATAAAGTGATTTCCCTTCTGCTAACTCACCTGCCTTTGCTGAAGCCAGGAAACCTCGACGCGAAAGTAGAGTATATGAAACTGCTGCCCAAGATCCTGGCACACTCTATCGAGCACAACCAGCACATTGAGGAGAGCAGGCAGCTGCTGTCCTATGCTTTGATCCACCCAGCCACTTCCTTGGAAGACCGCAGTGCACTAGCCATGTGGCTGAATCACTTGGAGGACCGCACATCCACCAGCTTTGGTAGCCAGAACCGAGGCCGCTCAGACTCTGTGGATTATGGACAGACGCACTACTATCACCAAAGACAGAACTCTGATGACAAGCTCAATGGCTGGCAGAACTCTCGGGATTCTGGGATTTGCATCAGCGCCTCCAACTGGCAGGATAAGAGCCTGAGCTGCGAGAATGGCCATGTGCCCCTCTACTCTTCCTCATCTGTCCCTGCCACAATCAACACTATTGGAACCAGCACAAGCACGAGTAAGTCCCCTGGAACCCCTTCAACGCATTCTGGTTTGGTGATTTGCTGTGTGTGGCACGTCCTGCTGACAGCGTCTGCTCTGAGCACCCTGTAACCCTGTGAGAAGGAGGGCTGGTGGCACTCGGCTATGGGAGAGGGCTCTTTGGACCTGATGTTTGTTACTCTTTAGCTCTGGAAAGATGAAAATTCTGGGCAGGTTAAAATGATGGATGGTCCAAATTTGGGGTTTAGACAGACCAAAAATAAAGAAATGAGAGGAGAGAGAGTCAATGGTGAAAGTAGGAACCATTCTGTTTCCACAAATAAAAATGCCTTTCACCCTGGGGCTCAGGGATTTGCAGACACTGAGTTACTGTGTGCTTCTCTGAACCTGATGTTAACCCATGGTTGGCCAGTCAGTCTCATGGCTTCATGCTCTGTCTTCCTTCTTATGCACTACTTCTCCTTCTTCTCCTTCTTCTCCTTCTTCTTCTCCTTCTCCTTCTCCTCCTTCTCCTCCTCCTCCTCCTCCACCTCCTCCTCCTTCTTCTTCTTCTTCTTCCTCTTCCTTTTCTTCCTCCTCTTCCTCCTTCTCCTTTCCTTATGTATGTAAAAAAAAAAAATCTGGAATATCCTCTTGCATTTTCTGGTTGAGCCCATGGTTATTGGGTGGCCCCTACCAGGGGGAGCAGGTTTGCTGACAGAGAACACTTCTCTGTGTTATGAGCTAATGTGAGCACTGTGGGCTTCCTCTCACTTCGTCTAGCATTTTGTGGAAGAAGGGTTAGGAGATGCTCTGTGGAAAGAGAGAGAAAATGGCAACCTTCCAACTCTTTTGGCTACTCTATACTGGGCATGAGGGCTGGGAGTCCTTTCTATGGTGTCCTACTTAGGCCAAGCAAGATGGATGACCTCCACTAGTACCTGTGTACAGCAGTACTTCGGGTGGGTGACTCCCATCAAACAGCTTTCCCTAGTGCTGATTTGCACATATCTGAGACTGATGTGGCACTTCCAAGATAACTCTAGGCTTTCTTAGGGGAAAGGAGAGGAGCTGAGGGTGTAGAGCACTTGCCTAGCATGTGTGAGGCCTGAACTCTATACCCAGCACCATAAACAGATGGGGACGGGGTAAGAGAAGCTTTAAAATGAGCAGGGATGCCTTGGCCTCTCCTAGAATCTTTTGGCTGCTGGAACTCTTCAAATAACTTTCTCAAATAACGAAGAACAACAAATCATAGCTGTTGCGTTAGTCCAATAGCACATTGCTAGACATTTCAACATGGAAAATCATACTCTGCTTTGGGCACAATATAAGTTATTCTTTGTTCTCTTTCTTTTTTTCTTCTTTCTTTCTTTCTTTTTTTAATTTTTGTCTATAAGTAACCTGAACAGATGTGAGCTGTGAGAAAGTATTACATTGTTGACTTAGGAATCTCATGGTACTTGGTGTCCTTTACAGACTCATAGTTCAGCAAGGACAACTTTATCAGCCTCTGAGTACCAGAGAATGGCTGGGACTACAACAGATATGAAGGTCTGTTAGCCTGGATTTTCTGGGTGAGTGACAGGGTCCACTATGGTCGCAAAAGGCCTCAGTAATAGAAGAGATGCCAATTTCAAGCAACCCGTCATTGTCTTTATCTGCTTGTATATTCTGTGCCATTCATCCTGAACTTAGTCGAGGACCATCGCACATTTTATTTTGCAGACTGAAAATCTACAAACCTACTCAGGGTCAGGTTTAACAATATTGACACTTTGAACACACTCATGAGATTGGAGTTGGCAACCAGTCCCTCACACAGTGACTGCCCAAGCCAATGGAAAAGAGGTTATGGATGGCTCCCATGGCTGTCTTGACTTGGGAAGCCTTCTGTATTTGACTTGCAAATGACTTGGAAGCTGTACTGGCTAGTTTTGTGTGTCAACTTGACACAAGCTAGAGTTATCACAGAGAAAGGAGCTTCAGTTGAGAAAATGCCTCCATGAGATCCAGTGTGGGTGGTACCATCTGTGGGCTGGTAGTCTTGGGTTCTATAAGAAAGCAGGCTGAGCAAACCAGGAGAAGCAAGCCAGTAAGTTACATCCCTCCATGGCCTCTTCATCAGCTCCTGCTTACTGACCTGCTTGAGTTCCAGTCCTGACTTCCTTTGGTGATGAACAGCAGCATGGAAGTGTAAGCTCAATAAACCCTTTCCTCCCCAATTTGCATCTTCATGATGTTTGTGCAGGAATATAAACCCTGACTAAGACAAATTGGTACCAGTGAAGTAGGGTATTCCTGTGACAACCTGACCATGTTTTGGGGAGGACTGTGGAAGGACTTTGGAACTTTGAGCTAGAAGAGCCATTAGGATGTTAAGAGCTCTATGGATTGTTCTGTAGGAGCTTGGAAGATAATGTTGAGAACAGTGCAGAAGATGGAGGCCTGGCTTGTGAAATTTCAGAGGGAAGATTAAAGACTCTTATCAGAGCCATTGCTAGTTTGATTTAAGATTCTGTGGTTTTGGTTAGTTGGGGCTGAAGAAATCAGCTGTGATTAACATGATACCAGAACTACTAAAGCAAAACCATCGTATTGCTGGGACTATTGATGCTGGTTAGCTGGAGCTAAGATAATAGCGGTGATTAAGAAGAGACCAGCATCATTGGGGTGAAATCTTCTGAGAAGTGTTTTCTGAGAGTACAGAGGCTGTGCTCCATAGATAGCCAGGGTTGTACCTTGTGCTGTGGCTGGACTTGGTAATGTGTAAGAGTCACCCAGGTGGTACTGGTTTTGAAGGCATGAAAGAATTGTGGAGAGCAGCTGAGGCCTGGACACTGTGATAGTCCGTGGAAGGCCATTGGTGAAGGTGTAGCCTCAATTGCAATTGACAGCCCAGAATTGAAGGAGTCATGCAAAGGAGATAAGGCTTGGCACCATGAAGAGAGCCTATGAGAGGCTGTTGGTAAACCTAGTTGCAGTAGAAGACAGCAGTGTTTTGGAGATGCTGGTACCATGAGATGACCACCAAAAACAACATCAGCAGTGGAGTACAGGCATCTGGAGCCTAGAAGACAGGGTGTGTGCTACAAAGGGCAGATCTGGAGAAGTGACTCAAACCCTTGGAGGAATCCAGAAGATCGTGAGTGGATCCCAGACATTGGAGGATTGGAGTTTGATTTTGATTTTGATTGTGACTTTGGCCTGATATTTTTCCCTCTTGAAGAAAGAAGGTATTTTAGTGGAGCCTACAGTTAAGAGACTTTGAATTTTTATAAGACTTTGAATTTTAAGAGATTGGATATTTAAAAGAGACTGAAATGTTAATATGTAAGAATTTGCAGAGACTGTAAGACTTTTAAAGTTATTTAGATCTTGGGGATGAATAAGAAAGTAAGGGTCAAGGCTTAATGGTGATACGTTTGTGTGTCAAGTTGACAAGGGGTCAATTGTACTGGCTAGTTTTATGTGTCAACTTGACACAAGCTGGAGTTACCACAGAGAAGGAGCCTCAGTTGAGAAAATGCCTCCATGAGATCCAGTGTAAGGCATTTTCTCAATTAGTGATCAATGGCGGAGGGCCCCTTGTGGGTGGTACCATCTGTGGGCTGGTAGTCTTGGGTTCTATAAGAAAGCAAGATGAGCAAACCAGGAGAAGCAAGCCAGTAAGTTACATCCCTCCATGGCCTTTGCATTAGCTCCTGCTTACTGACCTACTTGAGTTCCAGTCTTGACTTCCTTTGGTGATGAACAGCAGCATGGAAGTGTAAGCTCAATAAACCCTTTCCTCCCCAATTTGCATCTTTGTCATGATGTTTGTACAGGAATAGAAACCCTGACTAAGAGAGAGGCTTAACCAGATGACTACATAACATATATCTAGAAGAAAAGAGTTTTAGAACATCAGCAGAAAATATGAAAGATCTCAGATCTACCCTGCAGAGCATTCCTTTCCAGCATTTAGACCTATCAACTCTGAATTTCAGTGTTTACTCCCCTGCATGCCCATGGTGGGTCAGTTATGTTTTTCAAAACTGCAAGTCATTAGTTTAGTCAAGAGTCTATAAAATACACACTGAGTCCTGAGAGGCAGCCTGACAAAATAGGAAGCTCATAGACTAGAGTGTCAACGGCCTCCAAGGTCCAAAACTAGACCTGAAATTTGCTAACTACACCTTGCCCAGGCTATTAAGTCTTCTGGACAAAGCTCCCACTTGTAAAGTGAGAACATTCTGATGCCTCCCCGCTCAGTCTGTGGGAAGACTATGTCCTGGCCAGAGTGGCAGAGAGTGCACAGGAAGTGTGCGCTAGGTGGATACATGGGAGAAACTGGTGAACCCAGAACGGAGTTAAATGCTAATGGCGATGTCCAGAGTCTGTATCCTTGCTTTCTGTTCCCAAGAGAAACACCTTTTGCTAACTCTAAGGCCACAGAGGTGCTCACTGACTTAGGCAGCCTTTGTCCCAATAAATCCATTATAAGCTAAAAATGTCATAAGCCAAGACTTCATTTGACAAGTCTAGCCTGCTGAGCATCATAACTTAGCGGATCATGTTCAGAACACTTACGAGTGTACACTGGGAAAATCATCTGACACAAGGAGATTTCTTACTGAGTATCTAAAGGTGAGAGATGGAATGCTTGTGTACGTGTGCTTTTAGACAACTTCAAAGTTAAAACATCACTAGGCCCAGCCATTGCAAGTTGGAGACAAAATATAGTCCAGGAGACTGAATGTACCATGACTTTAGCTACTCCACTGCAGTAGAAAGTGGGCACAGTTTCTTCTACTGAACTAAAGAGAAGCATTTCTTCTTTCAAAGTAGAAAACAGCAGCTGCTCAAAATAACATGATTTCTAGACCTTAACTATTAATCACTGCCACGTTAGTGACAGGCAATGCACAGTAACTTACTGCAAAGCCACACCCTTAGAATTTTGTTTACTTTTTAAAGATTTATTTATTTTTATATGTGTATGAGTGTTTTGCTTGCATGTATATCTGTGTACCATGTGCATGCCTGGAATTCACAGAGACCAGAAGAGGGTTTCAGAGACCCAGGAACTGGGGTTATAGATGATTATGAGCCACTATATGGGTACTGGGAATTGAACGTGGGTTCTCTGGAAGATCATCAAGTGCTCTTAACCAATGACCCATCTCTCCAGCTTTTTTATTTTAGATTTTAACCTAATTTTAGTCCAGAACTTTTTCCCACCCCCTTAGTTCATTAGACCTTCAAGAAATCCATCAGCTTTTGTGGCCTCTTCCCTGTACAGGTTCCTAGCCCTCCAGCCACCCTGAAGATACTTTCTGTCTGCCTGTCTTGTGCTGAGACTGTTGGAATCCATGGGAATCATAAGCAGAAGGCATTGCTCCTGCTTGCGGGAAGAGAGAAGCCATGTCAGTGTCAGAATTAAAAACCAAAGATTTCTTTCTGTATCACTGATTTTCCCAAGAAAGTCATATTTCTGAATTATATAAAAGCAAAGTCTAAAGTAATCAGTAGATGCTGCTGCAATGCCTGTAGGTTCAGAGTTATTTGGATGAGAGGCTGTCTTAGCCTGGTTTGTGTAGCTATAACAGAATACCATGGGCTGGGTGATTTACTCACCAGAGAAGTTTGTTTGGCTTGTGGTTCTAGGGGATAGGAAGGCTAAGAAAAAGGAGCCATCCCTGGGGAGTGTCTTCTACTGCATCTTAACATAGCAGATGGCATCTCACGGCAAGAACGATAACTGTGAGTGTGGGCAAAGGAGGAATGAGCTCACTTTTGTAACAAAACATTAATTCATTCATAATGGCAAAGCCCTGTGACCTTCTCAGTTCCTCAGGGGCTCACTTCTCAACCCTGTTGCCTTGGGACTGGGTTTCTCGTTCACGAACTCTGGGAAGCACATTCAGACTGCAGAAGGCTGTACACTGTAAGGGTTATGAATGTTTGGAATGGCAAGATTCTTGTGATCTGGAGGCGTGGACGGGGTCAAACTTTGGCAGAGGGAATGGGAAGAGGGAAGGAAAACTGGAGGAGGGCTTAGGGAGGAATGTCAATTCTGAGCAAAAGGATGGACCTGTGGGTGTGCAGGCAGGTTGACAGAGAGTGGAGGGAAAGGACAGCTTATGAAGGGACTGACGGGAGTGAAGGGCAGCAGTGAACGAAGACTGAAGGGGGATCTGTGAGCAATAAAGGTGCTGAACAGAATGAGCAGAGTCTTCAGGGATTGGTCATCTTCAGGCAAACAGACAAGCAGCAAACAATGGGTGTGATCAGTGAATCTCAGAGCCTGTGTTGTTAAATCACACAAGTATCATTAGCACCAGAGCAGAAACAAAGTACCAGGAAAGGTCTGGGTGGTCACCCATGGCTGATAACATGGAAACTAACACAGCCGCCATGGAAGCCAGTGTGGAGGCTTCTCAAGAAGCTGTTGACTGGGGCTGCAGAGGTGCCTCAGCAGTCATGAACTTGATGCTCTTGCAGAGGACCAGTACAGTTCCCAGCACCCACACTGGGCCACTCACAACTGCCAGTAACTCCCAGATCAGGGGAATCCAGTGTCTTTTCTGGCCTCTGTAGACACTCACATACATATATACATATACCCACACATAGACACATAATTTAAAAGCTTTTAATTAAACAAACCCAACAATTAATATTCCATATAACACAGCTAAACCACTCCAGAATGTCATGGCACTATTTACAGAAGCTAAGTTATGGAATGAACTTAGGTGTCTCGCAACAGAAGAATGGATGAGGAAAATGTAGATGATACATACATGCACACAAAGAAACCTTCCTCAGTCATTCATACATATATAGTTCTATATAAAATCTCAGAGTAGACAGAAATCTGTCAAGAGGGTCAGTGAAAGGGGGAAAGAAAGGCATGATGGGAAATTTGTTCAGCATACACACAAAAAATTCTTTTAAAGAAAACCTTTGCTCCTAGGCGAGATCATTAGATTAGGATTCAGTGTCAGTATGGATAAATGCTATTGATTGACTCATTTGGTCATTCGTGTAGAAAAGTTCTATTGAAGTGTCTGTAGGACTTAGGCTACTCAAGGAATCTTGGACACCAGTGGAGAAGGCCAACTCACCATTGCTTGCCGAGCAGTCCAGTATATATCAATCAGAGTATGAAAGTAAATCATTTGGTTCATTAGACCTTGGTAAGCTGTATGGAGAGTCAAGTACATAGAAGTGGGCTCAGGTTGTAAGGTGACTTGGGTGTGAAGTTAGCTGGTCAAGGCAGGCCTCACTGAGACTTGATGCTGGTCGTGAAGAGAGTACTCCAGACCAAAAAGCTAGGGCAGAGATCCCTAGACTTCATGTCCAATTTATTCACTGCAAAGCAAGAATACTGTTGCCTAAGGGAGAACTGGGATCATTGGGTAGAGGGTGCAGCCTGCAGTGACAAAGACTTTGACTTCAGCTCTCAGCAAACCAGGAAACCCCTGGGAATTTTTGGCAGATGATTAAGTGGTGTGACCCGCCTCACAGTCTAAAGGGATTCATTGGCTGCTATATCTGTAGACAGACTGTACCATGGCAAGGACAGATTCAAAGAGACCATTTTGGAGGCTGATATCATCATCACCCAGGCAAGAGACCATGATGGCTGGAACCAGCAATAGTCACAGTAGAGGGGTGAAACCAACGGATGTACCAACCAACTCATCTGCTTCAGAAGTAAATTCCTTCTGCATTATTTCTCTCTTATTCATGTTGCAACTAGTAAAGGGAATGAGAGAGAGGACTCCAATGTAGCTCCGGTGAGGTTAGCCTGAGCTACTCCTGGAAGGATGGGGGTTACTTCCAGTTGAGATGGATAAGTCGGAATTGGTCAAGCAGAGGAGCTTTAGGGTAAGAGGTTGATCCCAGTGTCAGAGCTGGTGAGTCTGGCCAGGGTGGTGGGGAATGAGAGATGCTGAGGAGGAGGCAGGATATGTAGGTCTGTGCTTTGGGAAAGAGGAAGGACCGGAGGCTCTGTGATTGGGTAGCATTTAAAGCAGTGAGATTACAAGGTGGAAAGAACCAGGGAGTCACAACCTGGGCTCTTCAACCTGGAGGCCAGAGGGACAGAGGCAAAGGAGGGGCTGAAGAGCACTGGCTGCTCTTCCAGACATCCTGAGTTCAATTCCCAGCAACCACATAATGGCTCATAACCATCTATACTGTGATCTGATGCCCTCTTCTGGCATGTAAGAGTAGATGCAGGCAGAATGCTATTTACGGAATAAATAAATCTTTAAAAAAAGGGGGGGGGGGCAAAGCTCCAACAAGTGGCTCCAACAGGAATCTACCCAGTTAGAGAAGAAGAGCTCCTTGCAAGGCAAATGAAGAAAACACTTCAGAAAGAAAAGAATAATGAGCTGAGTAAAGTGTATTGATAGGACTGAGAATTATTGATCAAGGAAGGATAACAGGGACAAGTCAAGGTGACTTAGGATGGATGTTGACTTTTAGGAGAGGTCGTAACATGGAGATGGAGAAGGATGTTGTTTATTGCATGTATAAGAATGACTGGAAGAGCCACTCCAAGTCTGTGAAAGAAAAGAATACGATACAGCCAAAAACAGTGGCTCCGAACTAAGTCCTGTTCCACCTATTTCCTCCTATCCAGGGGCAGATACTGAATCAAATGAGACCTCAAGGATTTGATCTGGGGATTTTCCTTCCATAGGAAAATGATGTATCATAGCCTAAGACAAACAGCTTGTCCCCTTCTGTCAGGCTGTCCAGCTTGATGGATAAGTAAGAATATTAGCAGGGTGGGCAATGGTGATGCATGCCTTTAATCCCAGCACTTGGGAGGCAGAAGCAGGCAGAGCTTTAAGTTCGATGCCAGTCTGCTCTACAGAATGAGATCCAGGACAGTCAAGGCTATACAGAGAAACTGTCTCCGAAAACAAAACAGAATGTGCAGGTCATTTTACTGGGGGCCTGTGGGACCAAAAATGTATAAAGTATTAGTTGTCACAATCTGGCACAAGGTTTAGTCAACTTTATTTCATCCACCAAGGGAGACACAGTCTAGGGAGCTGAGAACCTGGCTCAGTATCCCTGATTGCTTCCTACATGTGGTCTGCTGTGGGAAAGGTAAACCAGTCTGGAAAAGGGTAAGCATTTCCTGACATAAGTGCAGATCAGTGTTACCTCACGTGCCCCAGACTGTCTGATCCTTTTCTACTCTTTGCTGGTCAACTTAGACCTGGCTTTAAAAAAAAATCAACTACAAGCAGCATGGACTTGTTCCAGTTCACATTGCAGTAGTACTTGATTCCTGTTAGTAGGAGGGCAGAACTAGTGACTGAACCTCAGGCTTCATGCCAGCAGTAAGCCACTTAACTTCATGCCTGGCTCTCTCTTTACTTAATTTTTGAGACAGAGTCTCCTAACTTGCCCAGGCTGCATTTGAACTTGTGATGTCCTTGCCTGAGCCCTGGGATTACAGGTGTGGGTCACCAGGCCTACATAGTACTAGCTTCCTTGGGGCTTTGCGGTATTTAATGCTTGTTTGTTTTGAGACAGGGTCTCACTATAACTCTGGCTGAACTGGAACTCAATGTGTAGACTAGGCTGACTCAGGACTCAGAGATCTGCCTGTGTCTGCCTTCCTAGTGCTGGGACAGAAAGTATGTGACACCGGTCCTTTTGACATGATTTACACTTAGATTTGGAAGCTTGCTGGTCTTGCTAACCCAGCACGAGCCTGGAACACACAAAGTTTACACACTAAAAAAACCCACCAGCCCCATTTGGTCACTTCCCCCCTTCCACAGAATTCATAGTCTGGATTAAATTGTTATGATTTGTTTTATTAATCTTAATTCATGTTTTTCTGGTTGATAGGATACATTGGAATAATGCATTGGCACCCGACACACACACACACACACACACACACTCACACACACTCACAAGTTGATAACACTCAACAACATAGCATTTACTACTTGAAACACTTTACACAAATGTTCATTCATCTGATCCTACAAAGTCTGTGATGTGAACATGTTGACTCTGCTCATTTGACAGAGAAGGAAATAGGCACAAAGGGGTTAAATAACTTAATGAACAGCACAGACTAAGTTAGGGTTTCAACCCAGGTAGGGAGGTCCCAGACTCTCTCTCTCT
>JADRCH010000103.1:1969119-1980911 GCA_019843965.1 Rhynchomys soricoides
TCTCTCTCTCTCTCTCTCTCTCTCTCTCTCTCTCTCTCTCTCTCTCTCTCTCTCTGTGTGTGTGTGTGTGACTTACTTTACCAAGTTGATTTCAATACCAAAGACTTCTTAAAAATGCAGTATTCATTTTCATTTGTCTCTCTCTCTCTCTCTCTGTGTGTGAGAGAGAGAGAGAGAGAGACTTACTTTACCAAATTGATTTCAATACCAAAGACTTCTTAAAAATGCAGTGTGATCTCGACTAGAGACAGGGGTAGTGATATGAATTGATGGGTGTAATCAGAAGCCATCAACCATACACAAATTCATACCAAAAAAAAAAAAAATGTACGTAAGAATTGCCAGGATCCGACTAAGGCAAGCTATCTGATTAGTTTCCTTAGTTAGCTTGTGTGAATCTCAGTTTAAAAGTTTCGATACTATAGTGTGGTTCTGGTTTTTCACTTAGGGGAAGCTGGGTAATGGATCCATGAGAACTGGCTGTAATGTTTTTGCAATTTCTGTAATTATTTCAAACTTGACATTTTAAAGGCATAAACCAAACAGGTCAATGCACCTGTAATTCCAGCACTTTGGATGGAGCAGCAAGAAAATGAGTTTGAGGCCAACCTCAGCTACATAGTGAGCTCAAGGCCAGCCTGGACTACATAATGAAACTTTGTTTCTAGGAAACAAAAGAAAAAAGAAGGCCACTGACTTGGGAGAGATAGCACCTCTGTTCTCCTGCATGCTGGTGGGTGACGGTAGTGCTGGTTCTTGGTTTGTTTGTTTGTTTGTTTGTTAGCCTTCCTGGGTGATGGAGGAAGTCCTTCCATCTGTGGAAGGGCTGCTAGGCTGTGTGGAATCAACACTTCAAATAAAACACTGGTAGCAGATGAGGTAGTGGCTGGGAGCAAGGCCTAAGGTAAATGGCTCCTTTGGAAGCCCCAAAAGCGTAAGAGGAAAACTCCCTCTGTTAGAGTCTGCCCCTTAGGCAGCAGGCCAGGCTCTCTCAGGATCACTGTTGGCTCTCAAAGCCTTTCCTTTCCCAAATCCTGCCATGTACATTTTCCTACAGAGCTATAAGACATCTGGGGCTTGTTCCACTGAGCCTGTGGGAACACATCAGAAAGAAGGCTGAGAGATCACACTGCAGAAACAGGCCAGGCAAGCCTGAAAGTGAGGCCAAGACCTGGCTCGTCTTGTGGGCTGGGGGTTGTCTCCACCCTAAGCCTTCCAGGCCACTAGAAAATTTGAAGAATCCTAATCCTAATCCTCAAACATTCTTATATTATTAATAATTTTTTATCTTTTACCAACAAGTTTTTTTTTTCTTTTTTGCCCATGGAAAAAATTTCCCCTTGAATCTAACCAGCTTAGTGTTACTGAAAAACCCCACAATTTCCTTAACCCCTCATTTGCTCTTCAAAGAGGTAGCTAAGGAAATAGCTGGTGTACTTCCTGTGAGAGGCATTTGTAACAGCTGCCATGATGTATTTTTAGCTGTAGCCTCCTTCCCCTTTGGGGAAACTTCTTTTTTAGTACAGCACTGGCCTTCCCAACACACACTGTCGTAAAGATGGCTGGGGGAATCTCTCAGAGGACCAGCATTGCCATTGACAAATCTCTCCTTTGCTGTTTTCCTGCTCTATACTTGGTGCTTGTTTTCTAGGGCTTAGGGAGGAACAATCAGAAAAACACTGTAGTAAGCAAGAAGGCTGCTAATGGCTCCTGCATCAGAGATCTTACTGCCTTAGATGAGACCAAAACCTCTGTGGGCACCACACACCTTAGGTCATGAGGGTGAGTCGTTCATCCTCATCTGGGAGGATTATTTTAGACATTAATGACAGCAAGGATTATTAAACGCTAGATGAGCTACCAAGGAAGATAGCCATGTTCCCATCTCCTACCACACTTTAAAAATAGGATTGGTTCTGGCTGCAATAAATGGCCCTGCAGAGGTAGGAGGAATCAGGAGGCATCTTGAGCCATTTCATCTTATAAGGTTCTAACTTATACTATTCCAACACCAGCTGCCACACAAACAAATGAAAAACATTTAAATTGCATTTGCTTTTTTTATTAGATCTCGGGAGTTGGGGTGGGGGACATCAGACTATGCTAAAGAATGATGTATCATGAATGTGACTTATCCATAACTCTGATAACTTTGATGTCAAATAGACTAAACTTCTACATTTAATGGTTTTAGGTGCCAGATGAATATAAATCTGACAGACAGGCAGGTAGACAGACAGGGAGGGAGGGAGGGGAGAATGCACATATGTTCGTATTTGTGTGCATTTGGTGGGTGCACACAAAGCTTTGGAAGACAGAAGACACCTTGGTTATCACTTCTCAGGTGCCATCTACTTTGAAGTTTGAGAGTGCGTTTCCCTGGCCTGGAACTCATCAAGTAAGCTAGGCTATCTGACCAATAATTCCCTGGGAACCTGCCTAGCTCTGCCTCCTCATCCAAGAGGGTACAAGCTTATGCCTCCAAGCCCAGGCTTTTGCTGTGTTCTGCATTTTGGTTTGGTTGAGTTTAGTTTGGTTCTTTGAGATAAAATCTCACTCTATAGCTCTGGCTGGCCTAGAACTTGCTATGTAGACCAGGCTAGCCTTGAACTCAGAGCACTTCCTGCCTCTGCCACTCCTGGCCAGCCCCTGCTATTCTGTTAAGTACAAGGTAGCATCAGGAAATGTAACATTTTAGCCAATAAAGAGGAGGTTATGAAAGAAGGAAGCATGGAAATCTGAGGCAGAAGAAACTTGAGTTTGAGCCCAGCCAAGGGCACACAGCGAGACTCTAAGAAGATAATTAATAATATTTTGCCTTAAAGAAGAAGATAGTGGGAAGATTCACACAGGTTGCTGGGTCTCAAGTGTTCGGACCATTTCCGTAGATAGGTGCCATCCCTCCAGCTTGGGATCAGAACCAACGGGAACACAGACTTGCTGGAAAGTTTTCAGTCAACAGTGTTGAGATGTTTCACAGTGAGAACCACATGGAACTAAACACTCCATGTCACTTATATGTGACATGCATGGGTACAGGTCAGGAGGCAAACCTCTGGAGACAATTCTTTCCAGACAACTTGTGGGATTTAGTGATCAAACTTAGAACCTGGGGCCTCTGTGCAAATGCTTCTACCCACTGAGCTATCTCACCTACGTACAGCTACAAGAGTTGTAACAGACTTCTCTGTGCAGTCAGTCATCTGATTTGCTTAGTAAGACATTGACAGTGAGCAGCTTTTCATTACCAATAAACATATGTGAGACAGGCTAAGTTTATCAAACAAAGATGTTCACTTAACCCCCAGTTCAGGAAGCTCAAGGGTTTGGCACCTGCATGGGCTCAGTTCTGGGAAGATCCACTTGGCTGTCCCACATCATGGCAGATGGCAGTCTCAAGACTGTGTGTGCAATTGATCACATGACAGACAGGAAGGGGGAGGAACTGGGCATGGCCAGGCTCAGATTTCTATGACAAGCCTACCTAGGACTTTCCGAAAACCTCCCTAATTAATCTCATGTGACTTAACCCCCCCCCCCCCCCCCGTGTGGCCCTAAGTGTCTGAGGCTACACTAGAGGGCACCACTGGTTACATAAGACAAGCCTCATACAGTGTCACGTAAAGGGAACTATGAGGCTATGTGTGGCATCTTAGATATTCAAATTTGGGATATAAACAACAAAGTGATGTGTGTTGTTTTGTCATTGTTTTTAGATTTCTTTATTTTATGGATATGGGTGTTCTGCCTGCATGTGTGTTTGTGTACCACACATGTGCAGTGCCTGAAGAGGCCAGGAGAGGGCTTTGCATCCCTCAGAACTAGAGTTACAGAAGGATGTTGGCTGCCATGTATATGCTGGGGTATGAACCCCCATTCTCTGGGAAAGCAGCCAGTGCTCTCAATGACTGAACCGTCTCTCTCCAGTACCCAAAAAGGTGTTCTTGATCAATAGCTAGGGGTATAGCCATGGATAAGTTATTTGATTATTAAATCACCTTTATTCACATATAAAATGGGGATAAACTTTATCAGAAGACTTCTCAGTTGACCTGCACAGGATGGGAAATTGATGTGCTCATTGTAACAGCCATTGAAAGCACTGAGTTATAAGGAATGAGGCCTTAAGCACTTTAACTTAAAACGTGAATATGTATACACTCTTTCATCATCATTGAATTTTCAAAATTCATTTTACTTTGTGTCTATGAGTACGTTGCCTACATGTATGTCAGTGTGTTATGTGCATGATTGGTGCCCACAGAGGCCAGGAGAGGGTGTTAGATCCCCTGAAACTGGTGTTACAGTGGCTGTGAGTCAGTACGTAGGTGCTGATCATTGAATCCAGCCCTTTGGAAGAGCAGCTAGTGCTCCTAACCACTAAGTCAACTCTAGAGCCCAGAGCTCCATAGTCTTTTTGTATAGAATTGTATTACTTGTCTCATCTGTGTGATGAAAGCCCTGACAGAAGAAACTTAAGGGACAAGGGAATTGGGAGATCTCACGGTTTCAGAAGGTATAGTCCATCATGGTAGGGTGGGGGAGGCATGATGGGAGCATGTCATGGTGTCTTACTCATGCCATGAGGACAAATCAGGAAGAGAACAGGGCAAATAGCAAAGCCTAGCTCTGACCTTCACGATCTCACCCCTGACGGCCTCCTCCCACCAGACAGGCCCTGCTGCCTAGGCCACCACAGACCCGCATGACAGCACCACAAGCTAGAAACCAAGCACTATTCAGAACGTGAGCCTGGGGTGGGGGGGGTGGGGGGGTCGATCTTCCACCCCTCTTGTTCAGTGAGTCAAAACATAGAAGACATGGTCACAACCACATGCCCCAAAATTTGGTCTATTCTCTCTCGATTAGACCGGGGACATTAAGGCTTGTGATTAGTCTTTCCTCTGTGTGTGTGTGTGTGAGTGTGTGTGTGCAAGAGTGCACACAGATAAGGACTTTCTTTGAGTGTGAGTATCTGAAATATGGAGTCATTATAATGATCCAACTACAATAACTGCAGATTCTTCACTGGTAACTTTGGTCTCCTAATTAGATGGAACAGTTATGATTCCACATTTTCTTCTGTCTCAGTATCATCTACATTCCTTTCTTCTTTCTTCTATTTTTGAGATTATAATACAATGACATCATTTTCTCCTTCACTTTCCTCCCTCCAAACCCTCCATGTACCCCTCCTTGCTCTCTCATAGTCATGGCCTCTTTTCTACACACACACACACACACACACACACACATGCACGCACGCACGCACGCACGCAAGCACGCTCCTAAATACACAAATACAACCTGCTTAGTCTGTATAATGCTGCTTGTTTATATGTGTTTTCAAGGGCTGACCCCACGCCCACCCCCACCCCCACCCCCACCCCCACCACCACCCCCACCCCCACCCCACCCCACCCCCACCCCCACCCCCACCCCCACTGGTGTGCCCTTCCCGAGGGAAGACTATTTCTCCTGCTCTTAGCATTTCCTGGTTGCTGTAGTACTTTGTCTAGAGCTGAGCTCCATCCCCACCCCCACTACTGGTGTCACAGGTTTTCTATTTGTTTTGTTTTGCTTTTAAGACTAGGCAGAGAGCCGGGGGCAGTGGTGGCGCACGCCTTTAATCCCAGCACTTGGGAGGCAGAGGCAGGTGGATTTCTGAGTTCGAGGCCAGCCTGGTCTACAGAGGGAGTTCCAGGACAGCCAGGGCTACACAGAGAAACCTTGTCTCAAAAAAGAATTAAAAAAAAAAAAAAAAAAAAAGACTAGGCAGAGGTTAGGGGGAGGAGTTGGAGAAGGAAGGAGGAGGAGGTTTGAAGAAAATACATACTCAAGTATAAAATTATCAATAAAAAATTAGAAGACCCTTATAAAATCTTGAAAAATCCAGCATTTGTCTGGAAAAATGGCTGAGTGGTTAAGAGTACATATTGTTCTTGTAGAGAGTTCAGTTTCCACCCTGCACACCAAGCAGCTCACAAGTGCCTGGTCCTGCAGCATCAGGGAGCCAACTCCTCTCAAGCCTTGGGCACATGCACATAAATTAATAATATTAATAATAATAATAATAATAATAATAATAATAATAATAATACCTAGTATCCTGTAAATACCAGGATCCCTCCCAAAGGTTGTTCCAGTGACATATTAAATCTTATTAAATAACTCGAAATTTATCTGATTTCCTTTAAAAGGAAGAATAAATAGTGGTAAGTAAAGGTAGCCATCAATGTTCTGATACATGTGTACAAATATTATTCAAATTTATCAAAATAGCCTTAAGTAGCAGAATGTCACTCACTAACATTACAGGCACATGACACAGAAGTGAGACCAGTCCTGAGCCTGCAGAGTGTTTCCAGGAGAAATAATGTGTCATATTGAAAAGGGCAGTCGGTTAGTAATCTTCCCCCTGTGTAGCTCTGAGTAGCATAGACTCCCAGGGGTTCCCAAGCCTTTAAGAAAGGCCTAAGGATCATTCTCGGTGCTTTCATTCTGTGTTTTCAAGGCAGGAAAGTCTCTATCCCAGAGAGTACTGAGGCCGAGCACTCAGCATTGAGTGCTCAGCACTGCCATCCTGAGGGTGGTAAGGAGAGTGGGAGTCAAAGCTGTGAGGGGTCCCCTGCCAGAATCCATGCTCTCGGCACATTCTGTTGAAAACTCTCATAGGACGTTGGCCTCCTTCACATTTTCAAAAAGGATTTGAAAACCAGGAAGTGCTACCTGAATCCTGGGGGCAGGAAGTGGGGGGCTGTGATCAGGTGAGGGAGACACTCTCTGTTCTACCACTCAGTCTGGGCAAGCACTCTCGCCACCTACTTAGAAAGGTACAGAGAGCAGAGGCATGAAGATGCTTGGAAGAGAATGAGGGAGGAGAGGCTTTCTAACAGAAAACACGATGGTTAGCCTGGAGCAGTCCTGCTAAGGAGCATGGGGATGATGAAGAAAACTACTGGGTCCTAATTAGGAGAAGGATCTCTAGGTATTTCTGCCATTTAGAAAGAAAAGGACACCGGCAAGAAATGGTGGTCCAGGTCTTAGTGAGGGTAGAATTCTGGTCCAGGTCTTAGTGGGGTTGGGGGTGGGGAGAATCTGGACCATGCTACAAAAGACATGCATGGGGTAAGGAGTGAGACAAAGTCTCAATGTAGCCCAGGCTGGCCTAGAACTCAAATGATCTCCTTTCTCAACTTCCCAAGTTCTAGAGCTACGGACTTGCTACTAACTTGTGCCACCACATCCAGCTCTCTTTCAGACACATAGACACAGAGAGAGAGACAGATAGACACACACAGAGACAGACACACGCATGCAGAGACAGACACACACACACATGCATGCACTCACACACTCACTCACCCCTCTCTGTCTGAGTCTCCTCAGGCTCAGTTGGATTCCAGGCCGTTTGAAACCATTTTTACAACACTCAGGGTTTCATCCCAAAGGATGGTAATCTTTAGGAAGCAAAGGAGACTCTTTGAAGGCTCTTTGTTTTAAGGCAGAGATTCTCAACCTGTGAGTCGTGACCCTTCTGGGGGTTGAATGACCCTTTCATAGAGGTCACATACCAGATATCCTGCATATCATATATTTACAGTATGAATCATAATAGTAGCAAAATTACAGATTTGAAGTAGCAATGGAAAAAATGTTATGGTTTGGGGTCACCACAACACGAGGGCCTGTAGTAAAGGGTTGAAGCATTAGGAAGGCTGAGAACCAACTTTTGTTTTAGAGAATTTGGTAACTATTTGACATAATACCAGTCCTATCCATGTTTCCACAGTGGAAGCAGAGGCGTGCAACTTTGGAGCTATTTTCATCTGTAGATTCAAAACAAAACAGAAACAAAGCAACATTCAGCGCCCAAATCAAGAGTTATCCCTCAATCCTGGGTTCTCCAGATGGTCTATGATTAGCCTCCTGGGTATCAAAGCTCCCAAACACTGCCACAGCTGGAACATCAGCTTCCTTACGAGCAAAGAATAGAAGTGACAAAGAAGCAGAGTAGATTTCCTTGTCTGCTGTCAGCATCCAAGTGAGGCATCTGATAGAAAACACAGAGATGGCATCTCGCGTGGTGCTTATATTCCTAAGAAGCCGCCTGACACCATCTGTTTGAGTCAAATCATTCCCCATTGACTAAACTTGTGATTTGTAGTATAGATTGTCTGGTTTTAGCTCATTAATCTTTACCAGCGGGAACTCTTCAAATCTGAAGATTCCAGTCCCCATCTCCCGAGATTCTCTCTCACCATTCATAAGCTGGAACATATTTAAAAGAATTTATGGAGATTGTTCCTGGAGATGATTTTTTTTTCTTGTGTGTAGAGCTGATCTCTGTATGTTGGGATGATTTCCAGGAACTTTTTTTTTTTCTGTTGTAAGCGAGTCCCACTATATGATGGTTTGGTCTGGCCTCTCCTCAGCTGTTCTTGTAAATGCATAGAAGAACAGTCATCCCAAGTATGGTCGGGAACTGGAGAGAGCGAACGTGTTGACATGAACCCACCAGTGCCACCTGGTCTGGGTCTGCACCCGCTGGCTGTTCTGAGAGAATGGTGGAGCTCACAGCATCTTCAGAAGTTGGGGGGATTTTGATGTAATCATTAGGCCTTCGGGGGCTATGCTATGAGAAAGCTGCTCACATGTGCGTTTCGTTAGTCAAGATGTTATTTTGTGCTTGTGACACTGTCATTAACTCTGCTAGGTCTGGTGGAGTCATCTTTATTTAGCACCTCAACTAAATGTTACATGCAAATATTAACCTGAAAGTCAGAGCTCAGTCAAGAACACTAAAGTGGGCGGGGGGTGTAAAAAAACCACATCTGTACATCTGTTTATTCGTGGGAACATAGCTCCAGATTCAAGAACATCAAATCATTGTTCGATAGCCCTAAGTCTAAGAGTCCTTGCTTCTCAACAGCGTCCCCCACCCCCCTTAAGGACAGTATCATCTGTGTGATTCAGGCCAACCAGTCCCTAAAAGTGGATCTGAGCCACATGCACAGCACATTCCAGCATTAAGGTAAGCATGGTTGCTTAGCTCAGCCGTTCCCTGAGAGTGAGTGCTTGCCCACACTCAGAGAAAGTAGCCATCTTGCAAGCAAATGATGTGTTCCTTGGCCATTTTCTTTCCATTTAGGTGTGTCTGTAAACAGGAACGTAAGGATTTGTGTAGCCCTAGACCTGTCCTATTTTCTGTTCATGACCTCGCTGTCCCTAGAGACAGCTGCATAATTTTGGCTTCTTAAGGCTTCTGTTGTTCCTCTGCCCCCACAGCTCACTCTGTGCAGCTGAGAAGAGGTGGCCAATGGCAAACTGTTAGGCAGTTGCCTACTAAAGCTGTGTTCCCCAAGGACCCACCTGGGAGCTCCGAATTCTGGGATCCTCTTTGTGCCCAAGGGATCCCAGGCTACACAGAAGCAGCTTTCCAGCCTTTCAAGTTTCCTGGACAAATATTTAAGATGGTCAATACAGACAGTTAATTATTCTTCCTTAAAGAGTAGAGCACATAACGTTTATATCTTGGATTTTCACCCCAGAAAAGGACCCTCAAAACATGGCCAAGAAACAGTTCCTGTCTCTTTAACTGAAGCTCTATAATTCTGGCTGTGTCCAAGTAGCTTAGGAGCGAGAAGCTGAACATATTCAGGGATCATCCTCTCAAACTGCTGTTACTTCAGGCAAAGTTGCTACTGAAGTCCAGCGTGAGAGACTGCTTTGGCCTGAAGGCTGTTTTCTCACCTCCA
Source organism: Rhynchomys soricoides (assembly GCA_019843965.1). Taxonomy (NCBI): domain Eukaryota; kingdom Metazoa; phylum Chordata; class Mammalia; order Rodentia; family Muridae; genus Rhynchomys; species Rhynchomys soricoides. Next base: position 1,978,878 of record JADRCH010000103.1, read on the forward strand.
CATCTTCAAAGCTTACCTCTGGAAACACTGATTCTGTGAGGTAGAGTTCGCAATCCATACAAATACAGAAGACAAATGATAGCCAGTCCTAGACTACATACGCAAACCCTAAGCATACATTGCCAGGCAAGTCTAATTTTATATAAAAATATATTGACTACAAATGAGGAGAAGACTCCTGTGGGTGAGGACTTTAGCTGGAGGCATTGCCCTTGCAAATGCATAGACAGTACTGAATTCATAGCTGTGGTTCAGTCTGGTGAGTTGTCCAAAAGTGGAGGGTCCCATGACCTGTTAGGGACCGAACAGTGGCAGGCCGCTAACATGGGATCCACAGACATGAAGTGCCTACACATGATAAATCCCAGGCGGTGAAGACCAGGCAAAACTGGTTCTGGAAATCCCATGTCAGACAGCTGACTGACCTTGCCATCCCTGTTTCTGCTGTGCTTCATATGTGGGGCAAACTTGGACTCCTCAGCTTGTGGGTCCTGCAGGCTATAACCCCATTAAGGCAGAAATTATCCACTGTCAATCAAGCCTTTGTCTCCTTTTATAAAATGACATTGATATGACCAAAGTTATGTTGTGGCTAAGAAGACAAGGAACACAGATACTCAAGGCTTGGCTTCAATGTTCGGTTTTCTGAGTGACCTTGGACACTTGTAATATCTGAGGCCTTTGATTCCTAGCTGGTCAAATGGCTAGAAGGGGTGGGATAGACATGTGTTTAACCATATATGTTTAGTGTTGGGGGCTCACACACAGATTGTTACACGTCCTCTACACCTGACCTACATTCCCAGCCTATGAGTCTTCATAGTTTCGACAAATCAGGAAGGAAGGAAGGAACGAAGGAACGAACGAAGGAACGAAGGAACGAACGAGGGAAGCAAATTATACTGTTACTGAAAATAATGTTTTTGGCCGAAGTGTTTAAAAAAGAATGTAGCACCATCATTAAAATCCCGTCAGGACGACTCCAGTGGGCACATAAACAACATTAGCACTCACCCTTCAGTAAGACCTTGGCATTGCCCTCTCTTGAGTTTCTTGGGGGCTTGACTGAGGAATGTAAGTCTCTGTCCCAACCCCATCTGCTACCTCATGAGTCAGAATGTTCACTTTGAGGAAAACCATTCCTGAGGCATGGCCTTTCCTTCAGGAAAACATTATGGTTATCTTAGCATTTTTAGGCTGTTTTTCTTAATTCTGATGTTCCTCCAGAATGCAATTTAAAATAAAAAGATCCTGGTTTGGCTTCTTTTATGTAGAAGCTTGCCTAGCTCAACCCTCATCACCCACACAAGAGCAGACCCATGAAGTTTGTGAGCCATTTGGGGAAAACTCAAGTACAATAAGGTGTTTTCAATGTGGTTGGGTAAGTGACTGCTAACTCAAGTTACAGGACTCTGTACTACACAGAGCCATGGATTTTAAACAGTTGCATGGAAGAGCCACTTGAGCCAAGGAAAAGAACATTGCCATAGAGGCAAAGGAGACAGGTTTCTTGACTCTCTCATACTTCCTGAATCTGATATCCGTAAGACGTAGGGACATGATGATTCAGAATGTAGTTGGGCCTCCTCAGAAATTCCCATTAGCTCTTGAGATACTGGGGCAAATTGATTTGAAATCACCTCATTTTTTTTTACCTTCTTCAGCAACCTTCATGCAAAGTATTGTTTAGAATATTAATGCTGCCTTAAGGCTCCTAGCTATTGTGTGCTCCCAAACGATTAAAGGGGGTGGCTTTAAAAAGGGTAAGAAGTGCTGTTTACATCTGTGTAGCCCTCGTGACTTATGGGTTTGTCGTTTGACATCTGTAACCCTAGTCGCTAGCACCTAGAAACGCTGATTGTGGGGCTGAAGAGATGCTTCAGTGGTTAGAGATTCCTTGTTGCTATTGCAGACAGGTGGCTCTCTCTCTCTCTCCCTCTCTCTCTCTCTCTCTGTCTCTCTCTCACACACACACAATTTTAAGATTAAGTCCTAAAAACTAAAACAGTACTATTTGTTGAATGTATAGATTGA
>JADRCH010000103.1:1981011-2020471 GCA_019843965.1 Rhynchomys soricoides
TGGATGGATGGATGGATGGATGGATGGAAGAATGGGTAGATGGGTGGATGGGTGGATGGATGGATGGATGGATGGATGGATGGATGGATGGATGGGTGGAAGAATGTGTAGATGGGTGGATGGGTGGATGGATGGATGGATGGATGGATGGATGGATGGATGGATGGAAGAATGGGTAGATGGGTGGATGGATGGATGGATGGGTGGGTGGAAGAATGGGTAGATGGGTGGATGGATGGATGGGTGGATGGATAAATGGATGGATGGGCCTTTCCGGTGGTGACGACCTCCCTACAAGAACATGCCTCTCACAAAGGATCTCCTTCATCCTCTCCAGAAGAGGAGAAGAGGAAACACAAGAAAAAGCACCTGGTGCAGAACCCCAATTCCTACTTTATGGATGTGAAATGCCCAGGATGCTGTAAAATCACCACAGTCTTTAGCCATGCACAAATGGTAGTCTTGTGTGTTGGCTGCTCCACTGTCCTCTGTCAGCCTACAGGTGGAAAAGCAAGGTTGACAGAAGGATGCTCCTTCAGGAGGAAGAAGCACTGAAAGCCCCTGATTCAAGATGAGTGGGAACCTTCCCAATAAATACATTTTGGATAAAAAAATGGATGGATGGATGGATGGATGGATGGGTGGGTGGGTAGATGGATGGATGGGTGGATGGATAGATGGATGAATGGATGAATGGATGGATGAATGAGTGGGTAGATGGATTGTCTAATCCTGAAGCTGTTTTTGTCATCACATTGGGCTTAAGAGCACAGGCCTGAAAATCACAGAATCTTGGACTTTAAACCCTGACTCCTGTCACCTCTTCGCTGTCTCTTCCTTGTTCCTTAATCTTTCTGCACTCAATTTTCTGTCTGTGAAGTGGGGGCAAAGGAGAGAGTTGATAGAATCTGATGAGGTAGGTAATATGTCCATATGAGCCAGACTGTTTTGGTGAGCTAAGAGCATCCTGGAAGATCACTTCTGGGAAGGGCTGAGAGATCCTCTCCTGGTCTTCATGGCCTCCTCAGCATTGTGCCCTCAGCTTTTAGAGCCTGGTACATCATGGACATTTGATAAATGCCTGCTGAATTCACCATCATTAACTCTTTGTTTTGCTTATGAGAAACCAAATGTCATCCAGACTTATAATAGGTTCTCAACCTGGATTTCTGGATATAATGGAAGGATTTAGAATTTCCAATAAGAATTTTACTGAGTCAGCATTGCTTATCAACCTTAGGACAGACAAGGTTTTCTAAGTTCCAGATACTAATATTTAATGTGAAAGGAAGTAAGTCATATACGGTGACACCCCACCCCCACCCCCCAAATAAATGTGAAATCTGAACACTTAAAAAATACATGGAAATTTCATTTGGGGATATACTTAATGGTAGAGCTTTTATTTAGGATGAATGAGACTATTCAGTCCTTAGTATAAAAGCCCTCTGAGAAGTGTTGGAGATTAGTAAAGGCCCAGTTGAGACACTAGCAAAGAAGACAGAGCAGAACGGGTGAAGGTTCATCAGTCTACAGAGCAAACGTGGACATTGACATTTTACAACACCATGTCCATGCCCATGTCCTCTGCTGAAACTGCTCCATAAGTATCAGCGCCATCAGTTTAGCAGGTACTGAGCTTATTCTTCCATAGCCAGTTTTGGTTTCTCAGGGTTTAATTATACTCCAACAACTAGGACGACAGTTTCGGTGGCACTCGAAAAATTCTACATGCATTAGTGCATATGTGTCCCCCACAAGCTCATGGTGTTGCTTCTAATAGCTACTGATGGGGAAGCCCAAGGCAGGAAAGGATGGGGTGACTTCCAACTGAATTCCCAAGTTCCTTTCACTGCAGCAGGATGTGCTGGCTTTGGTTGATCTCTAACCCCAACTTAAACAGAACAAGAACCCACCAAGCCGAAGCAGAGTGTGTACAGCTAGCTAGCTGTCTGTGGCTTTTTCCCACTCTTCTCCAACCCTTTTACTTTCACCCCCTAACTACTGAATAAGAGAGAAAAACCGATAGAGAGGAAAGGAAAGAGATCCCTGAACAAAGTCAGGGGTTACTATTATTGTTAGACTGCTTCCTGCTGATTAAAGGTGTCAAGTTCCTTGGGGCAAGTTTGATCTTCACTGTCGGGAGATCTAATTTCTCCTTGTTTTTTCTTTGAGCATGACTACTTAACAATCCACAACCAACACCAACCAACAGCCAACCAGCAAACCCACCACACTTCTTTGGGCCTAGCATTTACATACCCTCTGAAAAATCCCCAGAATTCCAAACGCCACACAAACACAGAAACTATCTGTAGCTGGCATGAGACAAATTGTAGTCAGCTGCTGTGGACAATCTGAAGCAGCCCTGTCTCCCACACCTGGGATTAAAATGAAAACATATTCCTGTCATTTCTGCCTCCACTTCCCTGCACATATCGGTGTGATAGCTGGAGATCACAACCATGGATCCTGGGAATAGCAAGGCAGGAATGGCTGGGGATAGAGACCTCAGGTGTTGAGTGAGCACATCAAGAACAGACTCTTGGGAGACAGGCTTCAGTGAGACAGCTCATTTAATTGTCGAACAAAGGCTATTTAAGCCTTTGGGGAGTGGGTAGGAGTCTTCAGGGAGAGTGCACATCACTGGCAGGACCAGACCTCTGAAGGTGCCTCATATGCAAAGGGAGGAATTTCAGACGTTGTTGGACATAACCTCATAAAGGAGAGGAAGCCTGCCTTGGCTGCCAGGCTCTCCTTTGTGACCTCCTCTGAAGAGCAAGGTGGGGAGGGCTGCGTGGGTTGGGATATATGGGGGTGCGTGTGGAGGGCATGATCCTACTGCTGATCTCAGGATGAGATTTTCAGGATTTTGACATGCCTCAACCCCACTCTTGCTCCAGACTGGCTCCCCCAGTCCCCACATATTGGCTCCCTGGCCTCACATACTCTTACAATATTTCTGTGTTTCTTAAAGAAACTAAAATTCCAAAATTCCCACTACCAGTGTATAATCAATGTGTCTTAACCCAGAATGGGAGCTCACATCTCCTGCCTTGAAAAAATGCAGATCCTGAGTCAGTAAGATCAGGAGAAGCCTGAGAGCCAGGTTTTCTATCATTGTCCCAGGAGGTGCCAGCACTGCTAATCCCTGGGTCCAGAACACTTTGGGTTCTGATTGAGAATCACTTGTGCTTTCAACAGATGTGTCTCTAGGCTAGGGGAAAGTGTGTCATGAGATTTTGGCGTGTGATTCGTGTTCAGAGAAGCTCTGGGCTGTCCCTGCCCTGTCTCCTTTTGCTTAAGAAGAGTGAAAATGGCCACAAGAAAGCTCAATTGTCTAGGATTCAAAACATTTGTCTAAAGATGGTTGTCTTCAGAATCTCTATGGCTGTGATAAAACGTCATAGCCATCCTCAACTTGGAGAGGCAAATGTTCATCCAGCTTATACTTCCAAACACAGTCCATCACTGAGTGTAAGAACTTAAGAAGGAACCTAGGGGGCAAAGAACAGAAGCAGAGACCCTGGGGGAGTGCTCCTCATGGCCTGCTCAAAGTTCCATACACAACAAAGAACCACTCACCCAGGGATGCCCAGCACAGTGGCCTGGAGGCTGGGTGATGCATCGTTCCATATCAATCATCAATCAAGAAAATGCCCCATAGCCTTATCCGTTGGCCAATTGATATTTGGCAGTCCCCCAGTTGAAGTTCCTCTTCCCAAATGACTCCAGATTGTATCAAATTGAGAGAAAGCTAACAGCACATCATCATGATCTCTTTGCACTCAAGAAAGATGAGGTAGCATTCAGCTCTACCCCTTTTTAAGCAGTGACCATACCAACAAAAACACATGGACACTTGCTCAACTTGGAAGACCTGAGTATCTCCTTACTCCTCTGTAGCTAGGAGTTGGGATGAGTCAGAGCTTTAGTCCTGTCTATGAATGGCTATGAAATGCCTGTTAGTATTACTTTGGTGGTAATGAGCAGAGTTTTAGCAAATAGGTAAATTCACAAGTAGGTAATACATGAGTAAAGAAAACAGTTTAATAGATCATGGCTACTTAAAAATTTTCCACTTCCAAACTCTTTTCACCTGAGAAATTATTACATGGCCTTCATATATAAAACAGTTATGCAAATCAAACAAGTACTGATGTTAACCACAAAGGAATTTATTTTAAAGCCATTCTTTGGTATACACAGAATTTTATCACTTATTATAGACAAAATCAAACTTGCAAAGTAATAAGATGTATGAGTATGTTTATTTTATATTAATAATTAATTATTAATTATTTTGTGATGCAGACTTGTAACTCCAGCTACTTGGGAGATTAAGGCAGGAGATAACAAGTTCAAGGCCTGTCTGAGCTTCACAATGAGATTAAGGCTCTCTGGGGCTCTAGATTACACTCCATAAGAGCAGAAAACCCTGTACACACAGGGAAACCACTGCAATTCAAAACCTACGGTAGCTGCAAAACTGAGCCAGTTGTTTTGAGCAGTGTTTGTTGGCAATGTGTGGTGTCATGGTGTGTGCGATGCTAATTGCTCATGTTGTGTGCTCAGAACCAAGGCTACAGTGAAGTTATCTGATGCAATGTGGTTGAGTGTTTCCAGAAACCCCTCAGATGTGTTACATGCTCGATTTTTGAATTAATTTTTGGTAGCTGTATGTTGAGAAAACTTTTAATTGCTACCAAACTTTTTTGCAACCCCCACATTCAGTTACATGACCCCCATATGGGGTGGTGATCATTGTTTAAGAAACTGTTAACTAGATCAATGAACACACACCTCCACAACTTGTCAGGCAGGTAGAGGGGATAGACAGGGAACAAAGGGAGCCCTCAACCCCTAGGTCAGAACAGGCATCTGGGCTCAACCCAGCCCTAGTGACCTTCCAGGCCTGTTCTATCTACTACCAGGATCTGAAGACTCTTATCAGCCTTCTCTGTCTTTATATCCAGTAAAAAGTAGGATCTTCAACTCCTGCCCCTGCCCTGGGCACTGAGTTATGCCCTGGTTCTGGACGTCTCTTATGGTAGTAGTGATTGATAATACTCAAGTAGATGTGTTGAGAGCAAGCATGAGAACACTGCTTCTCTAGGGGTATGGAAGAATGGTGCAGTTTAAATGATAAATGCCGCTCCAAGTCAAAAATCCCAATTGTTATGTGTAATCATAGACAACAGTAAATCAATTTCGTAAACTCAGTACCACTCTCACTGTGTTCCAACACTCACAGGGGCAGGTTGTGATGGTTTAGCATTCAGGGGAAGGGCAAAGGTGAGGAGAAAGGGCACCGGGATGCAATGCTTGATAACTCATCCAGAATCGAATGGTAATTCAATCAAATGTAATCAAGAAGCCAGGAGAGGCTAAGGCATCCAATTCTTAATTAACAACAAAAAAATCATCTAATTATCAGGATAAGCTCCAATTGTGTTCCTTTTGAATGGTCATTTATGTGTTATTGTTGAATTTGACATTTAGATGGAATGCTTTAATGAAAACAAGAGCCAATTCCCTAATCAGTAAATTGCCCTGCTAGTGCCTTGCTGGGCGTCTCTGTCTCATTCTCTTACTGAGAAGATAAGTTAAGAGTTAGGACTACATAATACATCTCTAATTATTTATAACCCTCTTCTAATACCAGAAAGAAGAAAGAAAGATGGTAGTTTGATCAAGGCAGACTTGAGTGTTTCAGGCTCAGAGAAAGAGTGGAACCCATGTTGCTTTTGGCTGCCCTGCCTGCAGCAGAATATAGGCATGCTCTAACAATGGCTGACTTTGCCTGACTGTCGTTCAAACAAGAGTCGCCTGTCCCTATTACTTATGAGCTGTGAGGCTCTTGTAGTGAAGACTTTGTTTGTGGTTCAGATCAAGACAAGAGCTAATAGATGGGGCTTGAAAACATTCTTTGTTAGCTCCTTCCAAGCAGTTAGCTTGCTTCTCTTAACAGGTGCTGGTGGCGTGATATTAAAAGAGACCCTGTGATGTGTTCAGTAATTTTGGCCAAGCGTAGCCTTGGGATAGATGCTCAGTCATGAGGTCCTGGCTACTCACAGTAACAAACATGGATTGTCTTGCTGGTCACCACACTCAGTATCGGTTGAGTAGTTAAGCACAAGATGGGATGTTCTATGATAGAAAGTGCAAAGAACTCCCTGGATAGGTGTGCAAGGGGATGGAGCAGCAGGAACAATTTGAGAGCCATATTCAGAGAAAGGGCTTAAAGGAGAAGGTTGCCCTGAAGGACCTCTCCGAGTTTCTCCTCTAAACACGGTGAGCGTTTTTCTCAATGCAGATGTAGGGAAACTTAAAGAGAAATGTCTGACTAAATCTGATGATCGTCACTGTTTTCTTTACCTGGTGTCTTAAAAACAAGTCAAAGCCTGGTCTTCTGTCTGAACTCATTTCTGGACAGTGCTTTAGGGGAATAGAAATTCTTGGGCAAACCTGAGGATGGAATGTAGAGTTAGAAATGTGGGGGGGGGGGGGATCCAGGAAAGTAGAGATGAACCCAGGGTGCACATTTGGAAAAGGCTGGACCAATTCCATGGTCCTTAGTGTGCCAGGACGACTGCTTAAGTTGTGTCACATGACTCCCACTGTCACTGTCTTTGGTTTTGATGGAACTGTACAAGAGGCTCCTGGATGAATCCTTCCAGAGCCACATGATTGGAAGCAAACATTGTAAATGGGAATCTACTGATTTTTGTAAAATGTCTGTGTTAGGTTTTGGTCTGACCTAATCCATGTAATGAAGTTGTGATGTCAACCAGTAACTATCTGAAATAGATGGCCTGCAGGGTGATACCCAATTTTGCCATTACAGAAACTGACAATGAAATGTTCTAAAGACGAATACTGTAACAAAAGTCTGCAGGAAACATTCTAATTTAGTTCTTAAAAACCCAAATATTTAAGTGATAGCATGAAGGCAGAAGCAGACACGTTTGCTCTGCCCAGGGGCTGAGCCGTCTGCAGGTAATAGGAGCCGACACCATGACAAGAAATCATGGTATTGGGAAGGCTTCTTGGGAAGCCGTCCTGCGTGGGGATGGTTTCATTTCAGCAGCATATGAGGAAAGATTTAATGAGGAAAAGTATTAAGCCATAGCCGCTTGCCAACCTGGTTGTAATGTTCTCTGCAGTGTTCTCTTCTAGAGTCTTGGTTTGGTTTGGTTTGATTTGGTTTGATTTGGTTTGGTTTGGTTTGGTTTGGTTTGGTTTGGTTTGGCTTGGTCCGGTCCGGTCCGGTCCGGTCTGGTCTGGTCTCCACAGGCACTTTCTCTTCACAGAAAGCATGCAGCTTCCCGCCCTGGCTTGCTGGGAATATCCCATCTACCACCCACTCCTCTGCTTTGTGGCATGTTCTCTCTTCTTCCCTGGAAAGGAAATGGAGTGGGGGAACCTCTTCCGGTGTCCACATATTCTAAGCACTGGTTTTCTAAATGTTTGGGCAAGAAGCAGAGAGCAAGCATGCAGAGTTGAGGCTTTTGACTGACTGGATGTGCTTGTAATCTGTTTTCTGAAGCAGTGGTGACAACGCATGTGAATTTTTACCTAATAACTAATGATCCTGTTTTCTCTTCTCCCCCCTACTTACTCAAATCTGTTCACGACCATAAATGTGAGTCCTACTGGGGCTTTTTGCATGATGTCAAATTCTCTGCCTTCGAATTTTTCAAAATGTATTCTTGAAACACTGTGAATCTTTTCTTTCCCAAGGCTTCCCACCATAGGGCCTCTGACCACAAATCCAACTAAAGAGGAATAATCCAGGGTTCAAAATCACCTAACCATTTCAGCCTTGAGTCTTGTTTAAGGTGCTTAGCCTAATAATCCCAGCACTCAGGAGGCTGCGACAGGGGAATCTCTAAGAGTATGAGGGCAGCCTGGGCTACACAATGAGAACCTGTCTCAGAAAAAAATAAAGACACACACACACACACACACACACACACACACACACACACGGGGGGGGGGGCGAGAAGAAAAAGGAAAGAAGCGAGTGCCTAGAATTCTACATCCAAAATAGTGTTAATAAAACTTCATTCTTTAAGCTGGAAACTTCCAGTAGTAATGCTTAGATGCACTGAAACATATTCTCAAGACGAACTGCAGGATGGAACCCAAACTATGCATGATAAGCAGATCTAAACCTTTAAGAGAGGGAACGGAAACACTCTCATCCGACCCACCCCGGTGCCTTCTGAAACATGGTGTGGGCTGAGCTCTTTCTGCTTTAAACTTGATGTGTATTGACCAACCTCCTTCAGTAAGACTTCAGAATAAGGTGTTTTGGAGCCCGGAAGGGGTTCGGTCAAAAGTTCTTCTGATGCTCTAACTGGGAGGGGGGTAGCTCTAGGAATAACTGTCAAAGTGCACTGTGCCCGACAATAAGGGGGTGCACTTCTGTGATGCTCTGCCACGCTCAAGGGCACACACGTCACCTGAGTCCTAGGGATTCCCTTGGGACCTTTTCATTTGTGAAATAAGTTAATATCTTTAACAATATGCAAATATTTGGGCTCCCATTGTACATTTTCAATCCCTAAATTAGAATGACTTCTAGCTCTCTTTTTTGGTTTGGTTTTTTTTGTGTGTTGTTTTTTTTTTGTTTTTTTTGTTTGTTTGTTTGTTTTTTGTTTTTTTGAGACAAGGTTTCTCTGTGTAGCCCTGGCTGTCCTAGAACTCACTCTGTAGACTAGGCTGGCCTCAAACTCAAAAATCCACCTGCCTCTGCCTCCCAAGTGCTGGGATTAAAGGTGTGTGCGCCATAACTGCCCAGAATGACTTCTATTTTAAGTTTTTATCCTATATATTAATCATACCTAGTAATGGGTTTCAATGACTTTTTCATGTAAGTATGTATATATATATATATATATATATATATATATATATATATATACATGACCATATTCCACCATAACTATCTCTTATAAAAATGATTTATTGTAATAGCTTAATTATGTTATTGGATTACATTCTAATACACGAACATCTAGAAATTCTAAGTTTTAACAAAGGGGGTCTGGAGAGATGGCTTAGCAATCAAAAGCACCAGCTGTACTTCCAGAGGACCCAGGCTGCATTTCCTGCACCCACATGGCAGTTTGCAACTGTCTGTAACTCCTGTCTCACAGGACCCAATGCCTTCTTCCGGCCTCTCTGGGAACTGCATACACACAATATAGGGACACACATGCAGGTAAAACACCCATACACATAAAGAAAACAAAGGGACAACATTCAAAGTTAACAAATTTCTGTGAGAAACAGGCAAGCTCTTGAGTTTAAAATGCAGATAACTATAAAAAGCTGAAAGCTGTCCCTGGGTCTCTGTACTCACAGAACCTAAGCTTGAGGTGAGAACACAGGTTACCTGGTCAGACGGGGGAGGATCGTTTTAGTTAGGCAGAGATCCTTATTGCCTTTATGGAAACATAAACATCCAATATCCTCAACAGTCTAAACTCTAAATGCTAAGCCTGACATAGGTAGAAACTCCCAGTGGTAGCAAAGAGAAGTCGTGGCTGATTTGAACTTGAGGGAATCACAAGCCTGAAATGTACTCTGACAGTTCCTAAAACTACCTGGATTTCACAGGGAAGTGTCTCTCAACAAAGACATAAGCAGTCATCCCTGCCAATTGCCGGTGCACCAGGTTAACATACAAAAGAACTGGATGAGTTAATAAATCAAAAGATTGTGCTCCCTGTTAAAACAATAATGCCACTTCCGATCTGCTCAGGCAAATGAAAACAAAACTAAAAACAACTACACATCTAGCATAGATTTTTTTCATCTGTCATAGCCATCTCAAATTAATTCCAAAATTGTCCACATGCTCATAAAATTCATAGCATGGTATTTCATCCACTGGCGGGGGCCTGGTGTGCATAAGGGTCTTTCAGGGGCTCATGACTCTCAATTTTGAAAGTACTGAGTGATGTCTTTCTAGAGACTTCTACCTTTCAAACCTTAGGAGTCTGTCCTCATAAAAATGTCCTTTAAATCACAAATCACAAAACGAAAAAGAGCTGAGAAGTATGTGACCCACTACAAAGGCCTCTGTTAACGTTAGGACAGAGTTTTATTGTTCGAATGGCACTGTCAGATTCTGGCTTGTGTCCCTCAGACCTGCCTGACCATAAACCAGAGAGACAGCAGGTCCCAGATCCTACACCTGCCTTCGCCCACAAACCCTCTCACCTCTCCTGTCAGGAGGCAGAAAGGTAGTTCTACTTAATATTTCTCCAACGAGTCCTATATAGGCTGAAACTCTTCTGCATGAATTTTATCTCAGTAATTAAAAATGAAGGCAAAGTCAGAGTTAAAGAAAATGAGAAATAAATCTGAATGCTTAGGGCAGACTCCACGGACAGCTATCCCGTATTTCCTTTCCAAGGTGTTGAAAAGGGGGTCACATCAAAGATGCTAGGAGGTGGAAGGAAAAATCATAAGGTGAAGCTGACTGGCCCCAAGCAGTACAATGGAGTTTATCGTGGGGTCAGGGCACCCTCAGTGCTGCTATGCAACTTGGCTGCTATAGCAGATTGGTTTTAGCTGTTTTTGTTTTTTGCAAATTTCAAATAGACATACTCAATATTTTCTGTTTACTTTCAGGCCATTTGAATTTATAAATGCTCCCCAAGCTATGACATTGCAATGGCAAGTGTATGTGAGGTTTCTTATACAGATGAGTACAGACTTGAAATGTCTTATACAGATTCCTAAAACTATAAGCGGAGTTGAATCTGTACTATATACGATCCCGAGTTTTTATTTCGGTGATTCGGGTGCAAAAGAGTCATGATTGTGCTCCTGGGGGCAGATTTTAATGAGTTCTCCTATAACGAAGCCATCGATCGATCGATCGAGAAGCCTTCAGTCGACAGCACGCTGCCCCTCCTACACTGTTGTCAGTGTCACAAATGCTGCATAAATTTAGGGCTTCCACTCAAGTATAACTTGCCAATTCCTGGTCCCTGTGGAGGTTTTGTAAAGGCACACTTCATTCTGAAGCATTTAAACATGACTCTGGGAAAGCCCTATGAAGCAATCATTAGCCCCTGGCTACCACACAGCAGTCAATAGCAAGCTCATTCTAGAGCCTCTTGCCAGAGTCCTTCTGGGGCAGCTACCACCAGCCAGGCTAAAAGGCTTCACATAGCTTCTCATAGTCTGCTTTTACTGTTCTTCCATCCTGACTCATAAGCAAATTATTTATTATTATTATTAGTATTAAATTATTAGTAGTGTTATTAGTATTATTTCCCCTGAATGTCCATATCTTCTCTCCCCATGGTCACTGCCTCAGGTGAGTTCTAGAAACAAATGCAACCCTTGTGCCACACCAGCCGCCTCGTTAATCCTATGGCTGTGTACTAGTCTTAAGCCTGTTTAGAACTGTTGCTACCCCCTTTGCCACTTTAGACCCGATTACTCCAGAATGAGAGCTAACACCAAAGACTGCCTAGACCTATAGGTTTGTCTTCACCCCAAAGTCATTTCTTATCTTCTGTCCCCTCCCTACAGGAAGATAGACCTGGAGATATGCCTCAGTGGTTACAGTGCTTGCAGCTCTTACAGAGAACCCAAGTTCAGTTCCCAGCACCAATCTCAGGTGGCTCATAACACCCTGTAACTCAAGTTCCTAGGGATCTGATGCTGTCCCCAGGCTTCCAAGAGCATCAGGCATGTACATGGTGCACAGACAGACAAAACTCATACACATAAATAAATAAATCTAAAAAGAAAAGATTAAGAAGAGAGGCCTGTACTGACCATGTGTCTCTATTCTACTGGGAAGAAGAGAGCATTTGCCCAGCAATGTCTTTCTTTGGTTTAAGTGTGACGTTCAGCACAGCTGTAAACCCCCACCCTTCTCTAAATATCAGAAGTTTTGTGTGAGGTTCTATACTTGGCTGCCCTTGCAAGATGACTTCAGAGAGACCTGAATGTGGGCTACCCTAAGGGTCAGAGTGTTCCCTCTAAGATAGAGAAGAGGTGGCCTTTGAGGGAAAGTCACCAGGAAGAAAGGCCCTGGCATCTTAACTACAAATGATTTATTAGACAGAAGCAAAGGCCAAGTTCATGCCCTCTCCCCTCTGACTTCACTCAAGCTCAAGAAAACAAAAACAGTTTTGTAAGTATCTGTTCAAACCCCTATAAGCCAATTCAGTGAGGAAAACATCTACCTCTAATCTCAATCACCAGTGGCATTCTGGGACACTGGCAGCTTCCCAAGCATGCCATTCCACCAGGAGTGAGAAGCAGCATAGATTTTGAGAAACTTTTAGGTTCAAGAAAACAAATTGGCTCCATTCAATAATGTAATTCCACTACTACATACACATTATATTGATCTGAGCATCCAAATCAAAATGAGGGACCCACAAGATGGCTTAAAGAGTAAATGCACTTGCTGGCAAGCCTGACAACCTAAGTTCAATCCTTGGGCTCACAAGTAGAAGGAGAGAACCAACTCCTATAGTTGTCCTCCTACCTCTGTGTACATGCTGTGGTACACACACACACACACACACACACACACACACACACACACACTACTATACTAACAGCAACCATGAACCATGAGACGTGGATATTGCTTATCAATTTTGTGATTGCCTCTAAAGTCCTAGGTACCACAGGTACCACCTGCTCTGTCAGTCCCTTTTTGGCAAGTCCTATTCTGTGGTTTCAAACGCACTTGAATTCCAGCTGTGCAGAGGAAGCCCCATCTGGAAATGTGGTCATACCTGGCCAGCACCATTTGAAGTTCCCACCAGAGGTACAAAAGTGCAGAGCTGAGCCAGAATGTTCCAGCTCTCAGAGGCTTCGGACAAGTCTGCCCAGTTTTACATAAATGCTTAGACAGGCATGAAATGAATTTTGTAGATGTCTAGCTTTTCTTTCTATTGGTTTCTCCCTTTATTTTGTTGCTGTTTCTTATTTATTTATTTATTTTTGTTTGGTTTTGTTTTCCTTTTGCCAATTCTTCTCCAATTGGGAAGAAGTACATTTTCCAAGGAGCCTTTTCATATAATCTGGTCTTTAATCTAGTGAAAAGGCAAACCTGATAGGATCTTTTTTAAAAGTTGTATTCACATATCTTTAAGGTAGATAAAAAAAATCCTGTGTCTTCAATAGAATCTACTCAAATTAGAAATTTCCTAAGTAGATAACAAATGTTAAATTCTAAAGCGCCCCTACCCACCACCAACACACTTGTTTTGTTAATAAAGAAGTTTTTATTATTCAGTCCTTCTGATTGCTCTGCTTCACACACAAGGTCAAGAGGAAACATTGACCCCAATAGTATTGGGCCTTGTTGTTCTTTGAGTGTTGCCAGCTAACCATCAGATCATACCATTACTGTCTCAGACATGCTTTTGGCAACAGTCTGCCCTTTGGCTCTGGCCTTTATTTTGTAAGTGGGGTCATGTTAATCACTCGCTCTGGTCTTTAGGTAGGTACTGTCCCTCCAGAAATGCAGTCTAAAAGCAATACCTTCCACTATTTGAGCCATCTTGTCTACCTACTTGCAAAACACAGAAAGTTCTCTCCAGTAAAGAAATACATGGCTGAAAGTAGGGACAGCAAATGCCTCACTGGAGGGGTTAGTGCTGGAGTTTAATGGCTTCCCTGGAAAATGTTTAAAAATGTATGTGGCTCGGTTCCACATTAGTACAGCAGCAGTCAAAATAGACTGAGGGAAAAGTTATGAATAGACTTATTTTGTAAAGTCACTTTACACACCCATCAAAGCCAACCAAGGGTAACATTGGCTCCCTCAGCATTGATGTTGCTTAAATCCCTCCTTTGAATGCCTTCAATTTAATTTGGCCAGTTATGTGCATTTTGTTGCTTTTTCCTAGTTTTCTGGAAAATAAAAAAGGACCCATGCAGATGTTGCCCACTGTGTGGAAGGACTGACCATGCTTACTGGGAACGCTCTGGTGGCTTCTGAATGAAAGCCTTGTTACCTGAAGGTGTTTGCCAGATAAAATTTGACATGAACCCTGAGGACAAGGGAAAGAATTAGCCCTTTCAGTGTTCTTGCCAGTGCCCCATACCCTGAGGTCATGTCAGTGCTGGCTTCCCTTCTTGAGCCTCTAACACCATTCAGAGGTAACAGTTTCTTGACTCCTGTTTAGACTAACTAGTTCAGCTGCTAGATCAGCCCTGCAAAGATTCCCCAATGGTGACCTAGCCTGCCTGTCCCTTCAAGCCCTCCTTACCGATGTGGGTAATATTATGCTTGGTATTTAAAACATAAAATTGGGGCTGGAGAGATGGCTCAGCTGTTAAGAGCACTGACTGCTCTTCCAGAGGTCCTGAGTTTGATTCCCAGCAACCACATGGTAGCTCACAACCATCTGTAATGGGATCCATTGCCCTCTTCTGGTGTGTCTGAAGACAGCTACAGTGTACTCATATAAATAATAAATAAATAAATAAATAATCTCTATATTATTTAAAAAAACAACAACATAAAATTGTCCAACACAGGCTCTTTTCCTCTTGGTCAGATGGCCACTTTCAAGCTGTTAGCCTTGCCCACTGTGTAGGTCCACTGCTCCAAAGTCTTATTTGTAGGTTTGAAATAAAGCCAGATCCAAACTCACAAGCACTAAGACCAGGTGTGTGAACACCATAGGTTTGGACCACAAGCAGGTTCAGGCAGCCTCCTTTTTAACCATGCAGAGGATAGGACAGTCTCAGGCCTGATTCTGCCCACTATGCCACCAGAGGCGTGTAAGAGTTAGCCATGGTATCTCTGAGGGTTCAAAGGTATTGTGGGTTATTCTGCGTCCCAGGCTAAAGTGGGGAGAATAACCTATTTCATTCTATTTTTTTTTCCAGTTCTCTCAGGCCAGGCACACCACAGCCCTTTGAAACGATCTGTGTCCCTTACCCCACCCATGAATGTGCCAAACCAGCCTCTAGGACATGGATGGATGTCTCATGAGGACTTACGAGCTAGAGGACCTCAGTGCCTCCCATCCGATCATGCCCCCCTGTCTCCACAAAGCAGTGTAGCCTCTTCAGGAAGTGGTGGGAGTGAACACTTAGAAGATCAGACCACTGCTCGTAACACATTCCAAGAAGAAGGTAGTGGTATGAAAGGTGAGTGACCACATGAGGAACCGAGAGGCCCTCCCTTGGTTTGGAGTCCAAGGGGAAAGAGAGGTGGTCAACAGGAGAGAGGGAGCCCAGCCCCTCACCTTAGGCTCCTGCATTCAAGCCATGCCTTCCAGAACTCCAGAGCTGGCTCTGGAGGGAAAGTCTTGGAAAGTCTCCTTCCAGCTGATAACAATGTTAGCTGGTGAGACAATAACCAGGCAGGCTTTGGGGACAATGCCAAGGGTAGGCTCTGAAAGTGCCCTCAAGCTGCCATTAATACAGTCCTGACTTTTCTATTTCTGATCCTAGATCAGGGCTCAGTGATGACTTGCCCCAACCCAGAACCCAGAGCAATAAAGGTCAACATCTTCTTTTGTGTTTTCTGTGCACTGACTCTTGGACAATGAGGGCTCCGCTAGCTTGGATAGGGTTATCTGAAAAGATGCTAAGCTACTCCCCCTCTGCCTTGCTATGGCCAGGGACCTGTAACTAATTCAGAAAAACAAACCATTGATCTTTTATTACTTTATTTTTTTCCTAATGCAGAATCATAGTAATATTTCTTTTTATTACTCCATTCTTGTTTGAAGTCCAAAGAAACCTTTAAGCCCTTTTCTCTGAATCTGCTTCAGGGACATGAGAACTATCAGTGCTTTAACCCAGGTAATAGATTTGCACACTGATGATAAAGGCCTATTGTGCAACCTAAATAAATGTTCCTCCATCGCCTGTCAATGGACCCTCTCCTACAGATCCTTCTCAGGAGACAGAGATTTCCAAATTACCAATGATGAGCTCACAGAGGATGCAGGCATTCTGTATTTTTAGATGCCAGTTGTTAGAGGGACAGAAGTCCTTAGGGGAAGATGCTCATCAGAGACATGCTGATAACAATGTTAGCTATCAAGACAATAACCAGGCAGGCTTCTGAGACAGTGCTGAGGACAGGCTCTGAGAGGGGCCTCTATGTTGCTGTTAACACACAGTCCTGAGGTTTACTGTTTCTAATCCCCTTGTAAAAGAGTCTCTTGACCTCATCCCCTCCCAAGATGGGAACCTGGCACAGAATCTACGCCCACATTGTCTCCGGTGCCAGATCTAAGAAGTTGAAAAGTGGAGCCCGTTATCTTAGGCTGGCCTCCAGCCTTCCTCTGAGAAGTTTATGGTTATGTCTTCCTAGTCTAGCCCCTCCCTACAGTGGGCATGTGCTGAGAGACCCTTGAAAGCAGAATGTGTCTTGAAGTTTTCCTCTAGGGATGCACATGAGTCTTTAAAAACAGTTAATGCCGTGGGTCATTTTGGCCTACAGAATATATAGCCATCTTCCACGGGGCTCTGGGGACTGCACCATAATGTTGGAGGATGGGCGAAACCCGTTCCCAAGGGATGCTACATCCAGGTGAAGTTCAGTGTCTGGACAGCCTGATTCCGGCACAGTGTTTGTTTTTCCACGGGTAACTCAAGAGATGCATTGTTTGTGTGTTGACCAGCAAGGTGAACCCTGAGGAATTGGCCATTTGCTTGAAAGAATGCTGACATCATTGCCTAGTGTCTGAGCATAGGCTTCCATTCTTCCTTTTACTTTATTTACTTGCTTTCTTGTTATTTCTTCACTTGTTTTGGAAGGCTTATACACACACATTCTCCCAAAGTAGGTAAATGTGTGCTTTCAGGATTCTAAGGTAAGAAGTGAATAGAGATAATGTATCAATTTTTAAAGAAACATGAGCAAAAAGGAAAATTGAAATTGAGTATCCCACTGGTTTTGGGGGGTTTTGTTGTTGTTCTTGTTTGTTTAATTTTGTTTTTATAAAATTTAAACACTTTCTAGAACTCGAGGGCTATCTATAGGTGAGCTCGTGTGACTCTTTTCTCTAGAATTCTTGAAACTTTGTCAATCACAGAATCACACAGACAAAATGTCACATCCCAGATTTTCATTGTGAGCACATGGATATCAATGAAAAAGAAGCTTTTTGGTGGCTGGTTGGAATGAAAGACCTTCTCCATGTGTTTCTGCCTTCTTTGATCTATTGCACTTACCTTTTCTTAAAGAAGTGGATACAGAGACATCCATGTATACAGACACTAGCAAGTAACGGGGGAAAGCTCACGGGAAGGAACAGAATAAATGATGAAGAATTCTATTTATAGGAAGGTTCCTTTTTCAATTCAACTGACAGTACAGACGGTAGAAATGTCCAAAACACTAGCGTTCTGAAGTGGCATAGGGCCAGTGTTTGTTGACCACAAATGTTCCTTTTCCAGCCCTATGTAAAGTGGCTTCCAAGAACAACTCTATGTCAAAGATTGCTCAGCATAGCCTTGTAAAGTTCCATCTAAGAAGCACCCTTAATATACCAATCCAAAGGCTTTAGCATTTGATCTCCAGGCCTAAGAGCAGATGGTCATGCAAATTTCCAAATAAATTCCCATTTTCTGTGCAGTAGGCTATGGAGTCAACTGATGTGAATCGGAGAAGAACCTTCCTGTGGACCCCCCATGTTTGCTTTCCTGTGCCCTGGGTCTCTTGGCAGGAACAGAGACACTTGGGCCATCACCAAATGGCTGTTTTTCTAATTGGCAACTGTCTGGTCTGCAAGAACAAGGAAGCTGGAGTAGAATTTGGAAAAGTCCCAAATCCTCTGGGTGTATACATTACCCTCACCTCACATCTTGGGAAAAAAATCAAAGCCACCATAATTGCACTAATTTTTCTGGCCACCTGGTGTGCATGGCTGAAATAGTGGGCTTGTTCTTGCCTATTTTCTCATCTGGATAGACTAGTCAGCTTGGCCACTATCCTCCCTTGGGAACATACCTCTTGGGTCAAGCATGCAGAATAAACCCTTAGAGGATTAATTGCTTCCTCCTGAATCTCTGTGCTTTGCTTCTTCTAGTAAACACTTGTCCTGGTGGTTTGGGTTGGCTCTCTGGAATAGGTAGGGCATCATGCTACAGGGAAAGCATAGGATTGAGTATCCACTAGAAGCCTCAGACAGCAACCTGAGCCGGAATATGGAATTTTCCTCTTACCAATCTTTCAGGAGATAGCTCCTTATAAATGCTTGGACTAACTGTGCTGGCTATGGTTTAAATTCAGGTCTCCATGTTCTTTTGAAAAACTTCACTGTGACTTATCTCAAGGGAGAGACTCTTGATTCTAAGTTGGTACTCAGTTATATCCTTCATCCCCAGGTAGCTGATGAGTTGAATGTACTCTCTTAGCTCTTGTGCTGGGTGGGAGAGAGAAGAAAGTCTCATATTACTAAGTCATTTCTTTCCCAGAAAGAAGGCAGCCTGTCAATAGAGGAACAGATCTGTCACTCAGAGTAACACTGTGAGCCCTCCAAGGTGATGAGGCCTAGAGGTTTATCAAGGGACCAGGCTTCTGGTATGGCTTTGGTATAGGGGAGAATCCCTGGCTCACTTTTGTCCTCATTTAAGCCATCAGGCTTCTGTGTACCTACGGAGCCCTGGGGAGACAGGGCTGAGGGCCATCTAGGTCTAACAGACTCACATAACACCAGATACCTGATGTGAGGACTCTGCTGTGGAAATAGGATCTCTTCAACATTTGTCCTGACTTGAGACAAGCACCAAGACCAGCCCTAATTCAAAGGAAGGAAGTCTCTAGAGGGGTGAGACCTGGATCCAAGCCTCAGAGCATGATTACTGGTCAGCCAGAACAGATGGACAGAAGGAATTCTGTGCTGAGGGAATGGCATTGTGAACTTGTGTGAGGCAGGGGCACAGCCCATGACTAAAGTGTGAAAGGCACGTGGGAAACACGTCTGCAGAGGAAGCTCCTTGTCCTTTAAAAGGACTGTGCCTTCTATTCTGAAACTGTTGAAGGAATTTCTAAAACAGGACCACCTGGTTAGATCTGCATATTAGAAATGGAGCCTTCACCGAAATGTATGCAATGTTCATGAAAGTAAAGGTCAGGGGATTCTGGATTTGAAAGGCAATGGAGAGGCAGAGGGTTGTTCTGTAGCAGATGGGGCAAGTGGAACTGGACCAAGATAACTGCCAATGAGAGTGGAGACCAAGGAGTGTGACATAAGTCCTCTGTGAGAAACTGAATTGCAAAGACTTGGTGACCTCTGAATGTGAACAGTGGTGAGCAGGTGGCATTTAGAATGGCCCCTAGGTTTCTGCCTGGGACACCTAGAGACGTCCTCTACAGTGCAAGGCCCATGGGAATTAACAAGGGACAATTTGAGGCCTGGTAAATATGGAAACTTCAACGGTCCTGGGAAGGTACATAAGTGCTCAGTGGCCCCCTGGGGGCTCCATGCTCTTCTCTGGCCCAGTGGGGCAGTTTCAGTGTTATGCATACATGAGAGGGTGTTGGGAAATTCCTCTGGAGGACCACTTTCCAGGAGTGGGAAAGCCTGAGAATTTTGGCTATAGCAAGAATGGTGGCCCGGATGAGGGAGTAGAGATTGGTACTTTATGCTCTTGGTGGAAGTTGTAGCTTCTTTATAGCAGAATAACATCAACTGGGTATACTTGTGACCTGACATTTCCCATTAGCACAGAAATATGGAGATAATAGAACTTGATGTATTATGTGTGTATAGACGTAATAGAGACAAAAAAGGGGGACTCCTGGCTGCAGTAACCTTGACAGACACTCAGTCGTTAAGAACGGAGAAGGCCATTGACTGTGGAAAATGTTTGTCTTTTCAATGGGGTCTCTCAGCTGGAACTTGAGTCAACTTTTTCTCCACATAGCAAATAAAATAAATTGTCTCCTAGCAAACAGTTGGCTTAGGATTTGGAGTCGTTTTTGAAATGTAAAGCTTGAGCCTTGACCTCTCTCAGATTGGAAATGAGAGAAATTATTTAGAGGTGAGCTCTGAGATGGCAGGGGAAGGGGGAGGAAACTGGGAGAAAACTTTGTAGAGATGATTTTTGAATGCAGCACCTCTGAGGGTCATCAAAGTCTGAGTGATGGAGTGGGCATGGTATGACACCCTAAGTAGCTGGGACACTTTTCAGATCAGCCATCATGGAAAATGATTTAGATTCAGAAAGTTGCCTTTCTTGGTGTTATCTTGGATGTGTTTAACTAGAATAAATTCAATGGTGTGTGTGTGTGTGTGTGTGTGTGTGTGTTCGTGTGTGTATGGTCATGTGTGTGTGGTCATGTGTGTATGGTCATGTGTATATGGTCGTGTGTGTGTGTGTGTGTTCATGTGTGTATGGTTGTGTGTATGTATGGTCATGTATGTGTGGTCATATGTGGATGGTCATGTGTATGTGGTCATGTGTGTGTGTGTGTGTTTTAACTTGATGATGCCAACATGTGACCTGCACTGCACAAATGGGTCCTCATGGCCATGGAACTATGCTAATAGCTTCTGGACTTCTGATGTCTTTAAACAACAAATCCCAGGACTCCTCTTAGGTCCTGAAGGTCTCAGGATTTCTAACCTCCACTCCTTGCTGAGTGTATATCATCTTCAGCTGGAACCTTTAAGAACCTTAGCTTCCCTTTAGCAGTACAAAGCAGACTGTTTAAAGACAGCACTGAGGAGTATTGTGATCAAAGGAAGCATGCAGAAGAAAATGAGTTCACTGTTTGCATCTAATTCTTTGAAGTAGTTTACCCCATGTTCATTTGTCCAAAGACTCATGGTATGTCCCCAAGAGAAGCGAGCCTTCCTGAAACACCCTGGACACTCCTCAGGATCAAGGAGTTCCTCTCAAGAGGACCCAGTTTCTGAGGAGCCAGCAAAGGCACCTCCTCCTTTTCCTCAATGCCTGGAACATAACTAGGCTCTCTCTTCTGCTCTGACCAAAACAAAGACAGCCCTGAAGGTATCACTAGACTGCTGCTCTTCGTTCATGCAGGATTTGCTTTCTTTCTGACTTCAACAGTGAGGTGTTAGTCTCGCTGCATCTCTCCTTTGCTTTTCTTCTCTCCCTCAGAGACCATGGATGCAAGCCACATCTTAGAGAAAAGGCTGTGTGAGATCAGTCTAGTGCTTTGTGAAGAATAAGAGTTGATTTCTGTCATCAGGTACCAAGAGTACCACAAATAAGCTCTCTCGTGAGAAACTGCCCATCCATGTTCCTCTCTTCTAGACAAAGAGCTACCTCAATCTCTCCCCCTTCGTTGCTTCCCTCAGCAGCTTGTTCTCATTTGAGGTTGGGTGCCACATGGCTTGGTGATCCGGCATAAGAGGCATAAGAGAAAAGCAGCCTGTGCTCTCCCTGGAACCCTGCTTCCATGTGAGCTAAGGACATAACATAAAACCACTCTGTGGACAAGGTATCCAAACTCTAAAAGGAGAAAAATGGGTATAGTGTAAAACTTTGATCCCATTGCTAAAGACCTGTGGGTATACATAGCACTATGCAAGATGGGTCTGTTACCCAAAGTGGTTAAGAGAAGATAAACCAACATTGCCTACGACAGGAGCTGGATGGAGCTTCAGGAAGGAAGGGAACCCTGTAGCCCCAGGCCTCCTATTGTGCGTATAGATGATGGTGCTTGAGCCCTCTCTTCATAAACCTCTCCCCACAAAGCTTACTGTCCCAAAGCTTCACCATGGCTCCATTCTAGCCTTCTTCAATGTCCCTTGGCTATGTAGCTGCATCAACTTCCATGACAGAGCCAGCAAGCATGTGTATCGACAAGGCTAGCTGTCCTTCCGCTCAGCCTTCTCCTAAGGTCTTGGTCTGCTGGCTCTCCACTTGTTTTCCCTCTCACCAAACTTGAACCAAAGGAACTGTCTTCAGTTCCTTTGTTTCCATTCTTCCTGACATCCAAGTGCCATCAGTTTGTACCCTTTCCTCCCCTCCCTCCTTCTTTAAGCCCTCCTCAAGGTTACCTAAACTCACAGCCTGGCCTTTCTCACCAGTGTCCAGCTACCCTCCCACGAGCATGGTCATCTTTCTGACACATCACCAATGTTTCCAGTGTGCAGCTTTCGATGGCTTTCTGTCACCCACAAGACAAAAGTCTACTTTCCTCCTTTTGACATTTCATATCTCAGGTACCTGACTCCCTGCCTGTGTGTCCCCACTTTGTCTCTAGCTGTTTCCACCGTTCACCAGGCATTTTCTCTACCCTAAATGCCCCATGGCTTTTGCTTCTGATATTCCTACCATATAAAATGGCTTCTACAATGTTATTTTCCCAGTGGACTCAAAGCTGCTGCTCTTCCAAGCAGTGGGATGCAAGGGACTTCTTCTCAGTACCTTGGCAAACCCAAGGTTTCTTTATTCTGTGTTACCCCATGATTTGAGTGTTCTCAGCACTTAAACTGGAGCTGTTATAATTTTTGCAGGAGATTCTGTCATGCTCTCTGGATCACAAATTCCTTGATGAAAAGGACATGCTTTCACAGAGTCTGACCTCTACTAATGGCACCTAGTAAATGTTAAGTAAACAATAATATTCCCTCAGTTGGCAAGGAATTATCCCTCACTTATAGCAAGAGTGTCTCTCTCTCTCTCTCTCTCACACCCCATGAGAGGATGTCTTTCTATCTTGGAACCTGCATTTCTATGTCCAACAGAAGCAACCTAGATGAAGCTAGACTACTGTACTCAGCATGTACGTATAGATGTACGTATATGCTGAATTTACATTTCAGCTTCTCTGCCAGACTCTCTGTGTCTCCCATAAACCTGACTCTTCCCACCATAGGCACAGCTTTTCACACAGAAAAGAGAAGATTGAGAAGTTAAGAAGTTCAAACGGTTCTCAACATTGCCTCCAACAGACTGGCATCTAACGAAGCTTTTCTCAGAGTTCCTCCCTAACTTCTTAGAGAATCCAGCAACCCAGTCATGCAATTCTTGCATGTGGGAATGAAAGTCAAGACTCTTGCTTGTTTCCCACTTAATGGAGTTATGTTTTAATCTCTGGCAGAGAAAGTCTCTCCCCTACCAATGAGAGAGAGAATGGTCGATAGGCTATGTTCTTCTCTGTTGTTCTTTTGGAATTCGTTGTTGTAGAGACAGGGTCTTAGTGTATAGCTGGGAGGTTGCATTCCTAAGGACTGAGATTTCTTTCTCATTGTTTACCCATCCTCACTGCAGGAAGGAGAGACAGCACCTTAGATACATGGCACTGAGCTAGATGCTATGCAAGTAGGCAGACCTCCTTAAGAATGTACAAGTCTGATCCACCAACCAAAGAATACACATGGAGGGACCCATGGTGCTGACCACATATGCGGCAGAGGAGGGTCTTGGTAGCCATCAGGGGGAGGAGAGGCCCTTGGGCCTGAGGGTGTTAGATCCCCCAGTAGAGGAGAATGACAAGGAGGGAAGACGAGAGTGGGTGGGTGGGTGGGTGGGTGGGAGAATACCCCCATAGTGGCAGGAGAGGGGGAAAGAAAAGGGGGGTTCCAAAGGGGAGATCTGGAAAGGGGGAAACATTTGAAATGTAAATAAAGTAGAAAAAAATTTAAAAAAAAAAAAAAAAAAAGAATGTACAAGTCAGCCTGGCAGTGGTGGTGCACGCCTTTAATCCCAGCACTTGGGAGGCAGAGGCAGGCGGATTTCTGAGTTCGAGGCCAGCTTGGTCTACAGAGTGAGTTTCAGGACAGCTGGGGTTATACAGAGAAACCCTGTCTCAAAAAACCAAAAAAAAAAAAAAAAGAGAAGTACAGGTCAAAGGAGCCTACATTTCCCAGGAATGTGTCTGGAAATAAGTCTTCAGGAAGGCCTAGTTCATCCTGTTGTGAAATGGATGTAGGAACCTTTTCTAGAAAAACTTGGCCCACTGACCTGCATTTTGGAGAAATGCATGAGGCAAGCTTGCCCAGCCCTGCCTATCCCAGGAGACCCTAGTTGTCCAAGTTGCTTTCTAGAAAGGAACTAGCATTTGCTAAACCAAGAGTTGCCCCTCATGCTTCTTGATTGAAACCCTATTGTCACTTTGGCTTTTAAAACACCCAGTTTGCAACATACCTTTAAGTCTGAGGATTTTATTCATCTTACCATCAGTGGATTTTGCATGACACTTTAAGGGCACTTGGTTGAGAGGAGAGAGAGAGAGGAAGAAGAGTTCATGGAACTGCTCCATCCCTCTTGTGATGAACTGCATCCAAGTATAGCACTGGATTACCCAGACTTCCCTGAATCATGACCATTGTGTTTTCTGAGCAGTGGTTTTGTTTTTTGGTTTGTTTGTTTGTTTTTAAGATATAACTGGCAAACACAAAGCCTCCTGACCAGGTGATCAGAACACCAGAGCTGTAGTTAACATGGCTATCCATGTCAACCCATGGTTACCCTTGTCTGCACAGTGTTACCTTTGTTTCCACAAAAGCAAATAACTAACAGAGAATGAAGTCTGGTAAAAGGGCTCCAGGACATTATATCAGGAAAAGCACAAGATTCCGGGCTAGCATGTCTGGACATGTTGATCCAGAAGTGGTGTGTTCTGCAAATTATAGTAGGCATTGTTAGCACTGTGTACCTGGAGAAGCCGTGTCTGAGTTTAGTTAATGATGGTCCCAGAGAGACTCTATTTTGTCACAGTAGATTGAAAGCCTTCCAAGCACAGAATCAAGTAATTTCTAGCCTGAAACGATTGAGTCTGTCCTTAATTGAATGTTCAATTCTAATTCTCAGAAATCTTCCATCTTTAGTCTTCATAAGATTGCTCAGCAAGCCGTGACCACCTGCTATGCCTGACTTTCTTTAAGGAGGCCAACCCTGTCCACATTCCCTGAGCCTGGGTTTAGTTTTCCTGGGAGGCAAACTGTCTTCCATCAGCCCTAGCTATCTACTGTAAACATTGGAAAACCGGAAGTTCCCACCTATTTTGAATGTGTGTGGCTGGCTCATCCGTGCCTCGGAATAAAACACTTTCTAATCAGTAGTACAAAAAATTGTGTGACGGATATGTTTAGCAATATGATGATACCCCACAGAAAGCATGAATGGCACTTACCCAGTGCCTTGTAATCTCAAAATACTTGCAGTCTCTGTTTACTTAGCTCTATGGCCGGTGATCTCTGTAGTCCTTGGTGCAATGTAGCAGAGAGCTGAGATGCAGAAGGACCTGGGATCTAGCCCCCACTTGGCCACATTCTTTCTCTGTGATCTAGGCTCAATGGCACAACGCTACCATCTGTATGGTGAATAGGGTTAGGGTAAGGTGATTCCAGATCTTTTCAGCTCAAACATTCTGACTTTCGACTTTGGGTGCATAATTTATTTTGGTTGCAATTAGCAAAGTAATGACTCAGTAGCTCTTCCATCCAGTAGTTTTCTTAACTCTAAAACACCACGCTTGGGATTTGCTTCATTTGTGCCTTGGAATCTCCTTTATCCTGTGATCTAGGCAAGGTTTGGATCCTCTGTGTTGTGATATCTCCTATGGAGAAATAACTAGCAGCTATCCCATAATGGTGGTAGTCCAGGATGCCCCTTATCCCACAGGGAGATAGGGAAGGTAAAAGAAACACCAGGAAGGGAATTTATGGAGTACAGCTACCACATATCGTTCTGACTTCTAGAAGTGGCTGACATAGCTTTTGGAGATTTTCACTAAGCCTCAAAAAAAACAAAAAAAAATGTCTTGAGGTGTAGACTATTGTATCAACTTTGGGCATTTTCTAAGTCAGTTATTCCCAAGACAACAGTGAATTGGTCCAGCTAAAGCTGTGACTCTTTGTGTTTTATTTTATTGTAGTGAACTCCTTTGATAACTTTAAAGGTGCTATAGAAAACTACCTAGAAAATTGTGCGCACGCGCACCCCCCCCACACACACACATGGGTATCCTAGGGAATTCCTGTTTCTCCTGAAATTCTTAAGCCCTAAGTTAGCAATGCCTGATCTGAGGTAAGATTAAGGCCCAGTGGGGTTGTCAGGGTTAGCCCGAGACGTTCTGAGCCACCGTTTGCTGCCTAAATTAATAACAACTTTTTCTTTTTTCCCTCTGGCCATCGCCATCCCCCTCTCTGCCCTCCCATCTGTCATCGTCCCTTCTTGTCCCTTTCATTTCTCTTTCCATCTCTCACACATCTTGCACCATAGATGTTCCAGCTTGGTTAAAAAGCCTCCGCCTGCACAAGTATGCTGCGCTCTTCTCGCAGATGACTTACGAAGAAATGATGGCCCTCACCGAGTGTCAACTGGAGGCTCAGGTATGTGCCTGAGGGGCCCCTTCCCTGAGACAAGGTCTCGAGGTTCAGCCTCAGACAGACCTTGTTATCCACCCAGTAGCTTGCCCGGATCTAGGAGCTGCCTGACGCTGGCTGGTATCCCATGATGAGTAAACTTGCTTCTTGCCTTGACAATTCAGTGGAAGATAAACATCAGCAGGCAGTCACTGGGCAAGGGAAGGGAGGGGAGCCAGGAAAAGACAGCCAAGTACCTTCAGACTTCTGGGTGCTAAGGAAGACCCTGTGATACTGCCTAGACGTGGATCACATCAGTGTTCCAAAGAGCTTTCCCTCTGGCTCTTCTCTTCCCTCTACCAAGTCAAGACTTGTTTGGATAGGGGCAGATTCCTCATCTTTTTATCCAGTCTGGTCACACATCCACTAACTTCTAACTGGACCGGCCAGTGGAAACACTAGCCACTCCATGACATTTTTCCAAGATTGTTCACCCTGGTCTTAGTTGAGATCAGAGTAAATTGTTTAAAACGCTTTCTTCTGACCGCCTCAAATGGCATGGGACAGGGACGGCAGGTGAGATATTCAGGTCTTAGAATTTATTTCCCTTCTGAAGTCATAAAAGAACAGAATCCCTCCTTCCTTCTTAGGCCTCTCCCCCAAAGTCTGAGTGCAAACACCTGTCTACATCACCCCGAAACTAAGACCATCTCTGCCATGCCAGGCTCTGGCCAACAGATCTAATGTGTGTTTTTGTTTCCCTTGTTTAAAATGTTATTTGCATTTTCAAATTGACCCCAGTTTCCTTTGAGCGATGATTTGAAGAAACTGATGGTCCTAATGAGTTAATATTTGTCCCACAGGAAGGAGAAACTGGAGCATACGGGGCAGGGCCTGGCTGCCACATGGCTCCCCACCGACCTCAGCTTTTCCTGTTGCTTGTTCAGTACCCTCAGATCCCCTTCTGCAGGCCTGGCTAAATACCAGGACTGAGAACAAGACAAAGCCCAGAGTCACTGCACACTCTCACAGAATGAAAGGCACTAATTTCAACTTCCTAGCATTTCTCCCATCACTTTTTGGATCTCAGCTGCTGCTTCAGATCCCAGGGGTTGACAGGAACTATTGCAGAGAGCAATCTGTGTTTAGGTCAAAGTTGAGAGAAAAATCCAAGTCATCAGTTGTTCAGATTTAAAAATAAAAGTAAGTCCTGCCAAGGAGGGTAGTACTAGAGCCTGACACAAACTTTTCAAAATAATTGAATTCATTGGATCTGAAAAGTACAGTGAAACAGAAATACATCCCCAGTGTTCTCAGAGGCAGAGATGCCTCTGCCACCCACTGCCCTTCACTGGTGGAGGAGGAACTCTGGAATGGTTGCCAGGGAACAGAGATGGCCAGAGCTCTGCAGTAGAGACCTGCTTAGGGAAAGAGGCCCTTTCCTAGGAAGTGTAGTGACGATAATCAAGTTTACTCTAAGGAAGTCCTCCCACTGATGGCTGCGGCCACAACTCTGCATGTTTACCTGGAGTGAAGTAAATTCCACTTTTCATAATGGAAAGGAAAAGGAAGGTTGTAAAGGAACAACTTCCCTGTGTGGTGGTGCATGTGGGCGGTACTGGGCTTCACGTCCTTTGACCCAAGAAAGCAAAGAATAAACAATACGCAGCCTTCAGAGAAACCAAGAGGGACTGAAGTCATACAACCTAAGGAAAGGAATGTCCCAAACAAAACCAAAAAGGTCATTTAACATGGTGAAGGTGAAAGACATCTCACATTGGGTGGGATAATTGGCTCTTACGTAGCTCTCTGTTCTAAAGGTCAGGGACAAACTGGTAGCCAGACAGAGTCAGTATATTGACTAAGAAGGGGTTCAGACAGTAGTAGCAACAAGAGAGAAATGCATGCTGGCCTGCCTATGAATGTGTCGGAACAAAAGACAAGTACAGCTTAGCCTATGAGAGTCTCTTAAGCTGATTCCTGAATATGATGTTCTAATACATTGTTGCATCTGATTACAGAATGTTACCAAAGGCGCAAGACACAAAATTGTAATCAGTATTCAGAAGCTCAAAGAAAGACAGAACCTCCTGAAGTCTTTGGAAAGGGTAAGTGAGCAATTGGCCCAGGGGACATTTCCACCTTCTTTGTGGAAATACAGACTAAAGGAACACAGTTTAGTGTCACTTATTAGATTGTAGGGTGCCATGTGACTTCCCTGTCTGTCAGAGAAAGGGAAACGACCAACATGAGGAGTCCTGGACATCCATGCTTCCTTGGGTCCTGATGATGTAATGAATTAATTCCTCTGGGTGACCTACTGCTCCTTGCCTAGGGTGAGCTGAAGTCAATGCTCCCTCTGTACTGTATGTCACCTTGGCCTTGTAGGCAACCACAAAGTCTGGTGAGTTGTCCAGTAATGGCTGGCACAGGCAGAATAGCACATGAAATGCTAATGTGCCTATGCCTGCTATCTAGACCCCAAGTCTGGTTTGGAGAAAGCCATCCAGGAGGGGCAAACATCAACAGGTGTACTATAGGTTTCACGGGGGGGGGGGATCAAAAGTATTGGCACAGATAGAGTTGGCTTTAGAGTTCAGCTTAACCGCAGGATCCATCTCCATGACTCAGACAGGAACCACCACAAAAATGTGTAACACCAAAAACAATCCGCAACTGTGAGTCCTGACACCAGCCGGCAGTGATGAGTGAATTATAGGTTCCAAGTTCCTTTCTGTGCTGATTTTTCTCATGGAAACAAAAAAATGCCTGCAGACTAACAACGGTTCCTTGTTTGTGAAGCTACCTGTTTACTCTGGTGTTGAAAGCAGCTTCTACATGCCTGATGTCTCACTCGCTGTCAACACAAGCTATAGATTGTGAGTCTGAACCTCTTAGAAAATCCAGGGAGCCTTCAGGAAGGGATGGAATACTAAGGCAGGGCTCCAGCAAGTTCCTAAAGCAGGCGATTTAATGGAGTAGGAATGTTTATTTTAAGTTGTTCAAGATGTGCTTAATTTTATATATACTATGTTAAGTTACATTTACTATGTACCATAATACATATCATTTATGTTTGGAAAATATACATATAATATCAGGAATTTTCTTTTTAAATCTCTTTTTGGACAGATAGGTAAGAACTATGCACATGCTCATCCCTGATTAAACAGCGCTCCTAAACAAAAGGAATTAAACATTACGTGCAAGCTCTTTACCTAAACCGGAGGTTTGGGTGGTGTTCTTAACTTTATGCTAACTCCTCTGCCAAGCAGCTTGTCTAGCGGAGTGATTATGGCTATTTTTAATCTAAGAAACCGTTCTCTTTTGGAGAACATTCAAAAGGCCAATTTACTCCGCGTCCATTGGAAACTACAGAAAGTGTTCTGAATGAAGATTGTACTACACGCCTGTTCCCCCTCGTTTCTGGAGCATCCTTTAGGGATTCATTGATAGCCTCTGTGGATGAGAAAGCACAGCTCGTTTTTGTCCTCATCCTTGAGCTGACATCCATGGGCCGTGTGTGTGTGTGTGTGTGTGTGTGTGTGTGTGTTTGTATGTTAAGGGGGTCATGTTCTTTCGACTCGGCATCAGTTAAGTCGGGGATGTTCTGTGTTCTAGAGCTGTACCTATAATTATATAATTACATTAACTATACGACAATGCTTCCATCATGATTTCCTGAAACGGAAAAGGTAAAAAGATGCCAAGTGCACAATGGCTGCAACTGAGCAAGACAAAAACAAGCTCGTTGTCTGTGACTTCTTGGAGAAAGGAAAGCCATGCCTGTTGGATGGCTGCATTAAGTTGACACCGAGTGTTCTGATACCCTGAGCTCAGGGCTTTCCCTTCGCCCTACACATCCTTAAGACTGAGTCCCTGACACTCTCCTTCCATCTCCTGAATTCTTTCCTGCTGTTTTAGGGAGGGAGCTGTCACCTGCTACTACTGGTGGCCTAGGGACTCAGCTAAAGGCTTTCTCCCAACCCCAGCTGGCACTGTTGGAATGGTCATCATCATTCCCCTGACTGCCTCTGGCATTCTTACCTCACACAGAGCCCACATTTCTAAGGAGATGGCTGGAACCCCGCCCATAGCTAGTTCATAATCTGTAGAAGCTGCTGACTGCACGCTTCAAGCCCTTCCATTCAGTTACTGGATGCTTGCTGAACAGATGTTTAGACGTACTTTGCCCATCCTTGCGGGATAACTGTGAGTGGTATGTGGTTCCTGGCCCTGGGTATCTTGGAATGTGCTCTGGGACAGAAAGATATGGTACCTGCTGAGCACACAACCCTGGGTGATATCATCACCAAGGCCAGAGAGAAAACTTCCCTAGACATTTGGGTAGAGCCAGATGCTGCTGGGAGCAGTCAAAGAGACCACAGAGGTTTTGATGGGACCTTAAACCAAAACAGAGACAAAGAAGGAGGAAACGCAGAGCTCAGGTAGAGAGAGTTCAACAGTTGTTAGAAGGTTTGGGTCATATGCTTTGGCATTTGGGGACATATAAATCGTAGGACTTATCGGAGGCCTGAAGAGGAAAGGAGTTGAGTTTGTTGTGGCACCTGTGGGACACCAAGGTGGAAATAGCAAGTTGGTGACCAGAAAGCAGATTTGGAGTTCTGACATAGCAGGTCATGAATGACCCAGATGTGAGAGAATTGTGTGTAACTGGAAGTGGGTGTCCCCAAGAGTGCTGAGTGACAAGAACAGCCTCTAGGGAATGCCATCAGACAGGACCTTGTGATAACAGAGGCTGGGCTGTGAGCCTTGCCTCAAGGGACCAGAGAGGGAGCCGAGCAATCCCAATAAGTTCCCTGAATATGCCATGTACTTTGAAGACTGGACATTGCCCCTGCCCTGGCGATCAGCTGGTCACGTCAGCCATAGTGAGAGAAGGAGAACAGTAGAGATCAGAACCAGAAAGCCTGACGTCACCTCATGACTGTATGATGAGACATAAATACAGAACTGTAGGCTTCATGAGCTGTTGAAAAGGAAAGAAAAAAAGAAAATTCAGGATGGAAGAGATTTTTTTAATATTAGTATTTAGTAAGAAAATTTCTCCATGTGCTTTTATGCATTGTCCCTTCTTTTCAAAACATTTCCAGATGGTAAAACATACCGATTTTCTCAGCCTACAGCCTTGATGTTAACAAGGATCTAGGGAGATGCATTCATGTGTACACACACACACACACACACACACACACACACACACACACAACGTTCTGCTTATTCCTATTCAAAGAGAGAAAACTGCTTCTTGAGACAAAGCTTCTTCTATGCCTTTTCTTCACACATTCTAGATCTTGGCCTTTTGAGGTTACATCAGTGATCCTGTTTTTAGCAACCGTTGCAAAGAAATAGTAATTCAACTTGATAGTATTGATTAGTAAATATTTCTAGGTAATAATGCCATATACTAGCAAGACACATTAGGTGGATATAGCCAAGACAGGCTTTGTGCACACCATTGCATCTGGCCCTACAACAGCCTCCTCACAAGGCAATCAGGACAGTGGCTTCTTATGAGAAAACAAAACTTAGAGGAGCATACCCACCCTCATTAGCAAGTCACTTCATGATACTTTTCAAAGTCACCTCCCTTCATCTCTTGGTACCCCTCCTTTCATCCATTGTCCCTTGTGATGTTTTCTGGTCTTTTCCATAAATGCAACACACACACACACACACACACACACACACACACACAGGGGGGTGCGGGGGGGGAAGAGGAGACGGACAGACAGACAGATGGAGAGAAAGGGGAGATAGACAGCAGAAGAGAGAGAGGAGAGAGATCATGAATTTGTAAGCCAGCAGGCCCACCTCTCGGTGCCCAGAGTCCCTGTCCTGTCTTCATACTATCTTGCCATGTGGGTCTGAGGAACACTGAGTCTCTCAGAGTAGGGATGAAGACTTGTTTTGATATTCCCAACCTAGAACAGTGCCCAGCTGCTGTTGAGCTCAGCTACAGACTGGTAAGAGAACAAACAGAGAGGGAACAGATGTGGGTAGAAACGGGAGCCATATGTATTATGAAAGTTTCAAATCATCACCACTTGGAGGGAAAGGATGTCCCAACATGTCACAGAATCTGGGAGCACTGTGCTGCCCAAAGCTCTCTTTCTGATTGTTTACACCGTGTTATCCTATGTCCAGGAAAGATAAAACAGCCTTCCTCCCTCTGGGGGCTGCTGTTTATAAAACAAGCACTTGGCCAACTGGCCTCCTTGAAGACCAGTGCTAGGATGATGTTACTATAATTTCTTTCCTGCTTGTCCCTGAGAGATCTCTGGGGTGCCACCCATAGGCCTGACTTCCTGTCATCTGCTTTCCCACAAGTCCTTGCTAGGTAGCTCTGAGTCAGGGTCATTGGCCACTTCCCTTTGCCTTGTGTTTATAATGTAGGGCTATATTTGGGGCAGGAAGGATCAATAGAGACTTGTCAGTGTAGAAAATTAATTCCCACAGGTTAAGGAGAACACTAGACTGAGTTCCATTCAGACCGCCTGCGTCTCAATATGGTACTTATCTGAGATCTGGAATGTAGACTTGATGGTCACAGGTTATTGAGGCAGAGTCTGTCACTAGCCTGGAACTCACCAAACAGGCTAAGCTACCTAGCCAGTGAGCTGCAAGCATCTACTTCTCTTTGTCTCCTCAGCTCTGGGACTAGTGCTACACCTGAGTTTTTATTTTATTTTGGTGAAACTTCTGGGATTCCAACAAACAAAACAAACATTTTACTAACTGAGCCATCTGTGGTTTCTTTTCTTGCTGTGGTCGCTCTGTCACCCTTGTAGATTTACATAGGAGCTAACCTTTGGGTATATCTGTTTCCTGGCAAAAGATCTAGCTCTTAGTATAATCAAAATCTCCCACACACACCATGAAGTTCAGCCATGTGGCACATGCCAGAAAGGGTTCTGGAGCAAATGACAGTGTCTCAAATGCATTTGCTCTCCTGGGTGACATTGGCCACCGAGATGACATGGCAAGGCCTCGTGTGACTCCTGGCTGGTCCCACCTGTCCCCTGCCTCCTTTACAGAACATTTCTTTCTCTCTTTCCCTCCCTCTCTTCAGAGATATGCTGGACAGGAGGTTAAACACAGTACAGGCCCTTCCGGGCTGGTGAGTCAGGAGAGGCCGTAGGCATTCTTTGAATATGGCTAATTTAGCTAGCTTGCCTCCACCTGTCCTGCCCTTTTCTCAGGTCAAGGCAAGGCCCAAAGGCAAGGATGCCAGTTCCATGCTGACCCCAGACTCCAGGGAAATTGGGAACAATGAAGAGCATGTTCCCAATCAAGGGATCAGACTTCCTCCCGAAGCCCTCTCTCAGAGGCAAATGAATTTCTTGCTCTAGGTGTCAGGGTACAGGACTTGAGCCTCAGGTTGAGGCCGGAAGATTTTGACTTCCAGGCCAACCTGATGCACAAAGGGAGAACTTGTATCCAAAACCTAAGAGTTGGGGGAGCAGAGGTAGTTCTTAGACTACATGGTAGCTCTGAGTGGGCTTGGGATATTTCTGGGGCTAATTAGAATTTCACTTCCTTCATAAATAAAACTTGTGGCAACTAGATCAAGTCACAGTTCATGCTTCATTTCCACACACAGCCCACCCAAAGAGTGGCCTTCCACCAGTTGAAAGAGTTTGGCTTGCCCATGTCCGCCGCCTTTCTGAACTGAGACGCTCCCCAAGCCTGTCCCCAGCAGCTCTCCTTTGTCCTGTCCACTCATGGGAAAGGTTGGGGTCACAAGTGCTCATGTTCCTTAAGTCTGCATTCATTGACACCATTGAGCCATTTTCTTGATACAAGAGCATCTTAGAAACACTTTGGAATTTTGTACGGCCAGCTTTTAAAATCATGTTCTTGCTAATCTGGGCTCCCGGGATATGAAGTCCTTCATTTGTAATCGAGACCCTGACAGGCAGTGTTCCTTCCAGATCCCAGAGAGAACCAGTCAGAGCTACAAGCATGGTGGCAGGGGCTCATCCTATCCCTCCCAGCTAGGACCCAGCCACCTGGGCCGTCCGAACCCCATCATCCCTACCAGAAACACTCTCATTCCTTTTTCTAATAAGTAATGACAAGAATATCAAAATATATGCACAAAGTAACCTATGTTTGTGAGTGTGTACATGCGTATGCACTCAAGTGTGCATGTGTGCGGGGGGGGGGGAGTGTGTTTCTCGAGTGTAATCTTGATTACAAATGAAGCACTTCATGGGTGGGCAGGACAAAGGAGAGCTGCTGGGGACAGGCTTGGGGAGGGAGGGAGAGAGAGTGAGGGGGGGCACGGAGAGACAGAGGGAGGAAAGAAAAAGGGAGAAAGGGGGAGGGAGAAAGGTAAGGAGGGAGGGGAATGGGGGGGGGAAGGGGAGTGATGGTGTGTGTAGACCAGAGATTGACAGTTGATATCAATTGTCTTCCTCCCTCACTGTCTCCCCCCCTTTTTAATAGGGTTCTCTCATGAGCCTGCAGCTAATAGGCTCTGCTAGGCCAGGTGTTCAGGAAGCCTGTTCTTCACCAGCACTGAGATTACAGGTGTGAATTGCTGGACCAGTTTTCACATGGGGACCTGGATCTGAATTCAGATCCTCCTTCTTACACCACAGGCACTTTAACAGCTAAGACATCTGCTCAGCCTCAGACATGTGTATACATCCAATTATCTATCCATCAGTTCTGTTATACATTAAACATGTTTGTCTTCAGACTATCTAAAACCACCTATCCCCTACTGAAAGGTTCCCTGAGCTTTTATTTATAATAAAACCCTAGCCTGTCCTGTCTGGCAGCAGCTCTGGGAGCAGAGGGCAGAGAGAAGGGCCTGGAGGGGGCAGCTGCCCTGATCTCACTCAAGTCCCCTCTCTCTCTAACCCAGGATATCATCGAAGGGGGCAGCCTGCGCATCCCCCTCCAGGAGCTGCATCAGATGATCCTGACACCCATCAAGGCCTACAGCTCTCCCAGTACCACCCCTGAGGTGCGCCGCCGTGAGCCCTCGCTGATGGAGAGCCCAAGCCCTGACTGCAAAGACAGCACTGCAGCAGCCACCAGCGCCACCGCCAGTGCCTCAGCCAGTGCCAGCGGTGGGCTGCAACCACCCCAGCTGAGCAGCTGCGACGGGGAGCTGGCTGTCGCCCCTCTGCCGGAGGGGGACCTCCCTGGGCAGTTCACCCGAGTAATGGGGAAAGGTACTGTTCTCTCAGGGAGCCTAGCCAGAGACCCAGGAGCCCTGAGGGCTGCGATGAGGTGGGGGAGCGCTGAATGAGCTTCCATAACCTGTAGGTGGCATTAGCACACCTACAGAAACAAAAGGTTTGCCCATTGGAGGTCTCAACTCCAGTCTGTGGACCCTTCTAAGCATGCTGGGCCCTTCCAGTACAAGATCTATTGGGCTTTGAACCTTCAGAGACAACGAAGTAGGATAGACACTTTTGAAAAAGATGCTTCAAAGTACAAAACCCTTGCTCGACCAGTGGCCCCTCCCACAAAGCAACAGTGGCTTGGAACTGGGGAAGCCCCAGGCTTGAGTCTAAAGCCTATCGAGCGCCCCCTGCTGAGCCCCCAGACCCTGCTCTTCCTGGTCACTCACTAATTCAACAGAGACTGAGCCTGCCTTGGACAACTCTCAGTACAAGGCTCTCTATTCAGCCCCCTGGGTTTAACACCCTCCTTTTGACTTTGATCCACCTCACAGGATGCTCTGATGGTCTTGGGCTGTTGGCTTGTGGTTGCTTAATAATTCTTTTGCACCAGAGGCCGTTACACCCGTGGTTCACCTTGGTGACTTAGGTGAGCCCCAGATACCCCATTTTATAGAAGAAGAATCCAGGATGAGATAAGCCGTCCACCAAAATGTACACAGTTCCTGGCAGAGTTGGGATTTCAAATCTCAACTTCTTCACCTCCTTCACCATGGTTACCTGGAGACCTGGTTACATGGTTACCCCAAAGTAGAGCACAGCTGAGTTTCATGGGATGCCTCCCCTTTGCTGCATTGATCGAGTCCAACCCCAAAGAATCACCACCCCTATTCTACACTGCAGACAGACTATGTCTGAATTCCTAGAAACTCGGGCATCCCCTTGCTTCCTAGAGATTGCACATAAGTTCCCATGTCTGAAGCCTGGGCCTTACTAGCTTGAAAGAGCCTTAGAATTACATCCTGAGTGGATGCAAGACAGTGGTCTCTCCACTCAGCTTACCCAAGCAACACCGCACAGCCTGGATATGTACATGTGACAGCTTGGGCTGAAACACCCCTTCCCTCCCTCCAGTCTGTTCACCTTTGCTCCACTTCCTAACCTCTAAATGGCAGCCAAGTCTCCCCACAGGCAAGACAGTCTGACAGGGTCTCTGGGCTGTGTGAGGTGCCCTTCTCATGGTCCTTTGCCGGTCTGTCCTCTCTTTGTCTTGACTCAGCTCACACTTCATTGCAGCCATCTGCCTGCTTGGCTGTTAACCCCATTCATTACCTAAGGCTACTGGGCCACTTTTAATAACCATAAGGTACTCAGGACCCGACTGATGGTGCTGTGGTACACAAGGTGAGAGGTGGCACTCACACACACAGACTGAAGCTGGATCGTGTGCCCAGTGAGTCACCACTAAACTGTGCCATGTCTCCAGGGCAGAATAGAGCTAAGAGGACCCTGTGGATCACATCACCCTTCCTGCCAGCACTACCCTCTGCCTTCCCTGCAGTTAGGCCTTTATGGCCACATTTTGGAAAATGCACCACCTTTGAATAAATTGTGTTCCCAACATCCTTCACATGACATTCTAAAAAAAAAAAGTAGAAAATACTAGTCTTTTTCCTTTAAGAAAGAGGGAGCCATGTTTTGTCCTTAAAGAGCAGAATTCTCACCCACAGAAGTGGGCCTGTGCCTTGTAAATGAAGTGAGGGGCACCAGCTCTGACACAAGCTTCTAAAGAGATCTAAATCTGCTGAACTCTGATGAGTGACTCACAGCTTCCTGGGCAGCAGTGAGGAGGAGCTGGTGGCCAGAACAGGCCCTTTCAAACCCCTTCCCATCCCTACCTAAGCTCTGTTGCATCCTGGGAGAGACCCAGCCCAACAAAGGCACCTGAGAGTGCTCCATACCCCATCCTTGTGTATAGGGGATCACAGTGGGGCTCGGTCTAGGGAGATAGCACTCCTCAGCACCACCTCTGTTTAAACTGTAACTACTATGTAAGAAGTCACAACCTGGGTGACACGGTACACCATATAAAACAGTGGAAAGTGAAAACCAGTGACCTCCTTCCCACTCCCACCAAACCCGCCGTCTCCTCTCTATGGACAGATCCTGTTGAATGTTGCCCTTCCAAAACCTTCATCCTCATGCACGCATGTGTGACTATCCATTCTTACACAGGTCTTAATATCCTTTTGTATTTATTTCCATAAACATTACATATTTGCATATTTGTGTCAATACCAAAGACACCGTTCTTTAAGGTAGCATACTGATCTGCTGTGTGTGTGTGTATGCATGCATGGGTGTGTTACTTAACATTTATATGTACAAATTATTTAACAAGGTCCCCATGGGTAGACTTTGAGGCCATTTCCATGGTGTTTTTGCAAACACTGTTATTCTGGAAGCCTGTGCGTAGCAACATGGAATTGGTGGGCATCTATGTCAGCATCCTGACATAGGATGGGGAAAACATAGGAGCAGAAAAGACGCATTTGTGATCCCCAGCTTTAGAGCTTCGTGTGCGTTGAATGACAGATATCCAACTCTCTGACTCCTTTTGTGAGTGGCCTTTGTGGTAAGGGCAGAGTGGGCCATAAACATGGCCATAAAAACTGTAGTGTTGCAGGGCAGTGGTGGCATAATGCCTTTAATCCCAGCACTGGGGAGGCTAGCAGCACTCTTGAGTTTGAGGCCACCCTAGTCTACAGAATGAGTTTCAGGATAGCCAGGACTACACAGAGAAACCCTGTCAAAAACTAAAAAAAAGGTGGCGGGAGGGGGGGTAACCTAGTACATACGTGTCCTCAGCCCACAGAGGAACATTGCCCCATCTTTTCTGGCAGATGCTTGTGTGTGTAGGTGAAGGTGTGTGTGGATAAATATGGATCACATTGAGAAAATAAGCCTGCAAATGACGGAATGGCAGATTTCTTCTGCTCCATGAACGCCTACATGCGTGCCAGCCAAAATGTGGCTCCAGCCTCGTTTCTCTGCACACAGACACCACTGCCTTCCCACCTGCTGAAGGATGTGTGGTTCATTCATAAAATGGGGTTACTCCCTCCCGCACTGTGTCAGAGGGCTCAGTGCCACCTGCAAACGCAGAACCCAAGAGCTCTGTTTCTCCTCTCACAGAGCGTCTGTCTTCAGGCCTGTGTCTGGGGGCTTAATATAGAATTCTATGACAGGAACAGACCCAAGGAGTTTCTGAGGGTGAGGGCTCCTGTGTCAACTGAGCATTTGACTTCAGTGGAATGATGAGCCTCCCTGTGCTTTCTGTGAGTCTTATGCAATGTCACAGGCATATATTCCTCATGAGACCTTGATCCTAAAAGAGTCAGAGCCCAGAGGCTGGGAGAGTGTGCAGGGTTCTGATTCATGTCTTCTTATTTCACAGTGTGCACACAGCTCTTGGTCTCCAGACCCGATGAAGAAAATATAAGCTCCTATCTACAGCTCTTAGACAAGTGTCTTGTTCATGAGGTGAGTAGCAACTGATTTAAACCTGTTCCTCTCACTGCTGAGAAATGCTGCTCAGAGTTTCTGTGATTTGATCGCTCTGGTCTCCGGCAACTTGTTTCTGAGGAGTATGTGGCCATTAGTAACAGCTTCCACAGAACTAGGCTGTGGCCACCTCTGACTAAGACTCCGAATGGGTGTCCTCTTGACATCAGAATTCACCAGAGAACACTGATGTCATAGGGTGCCTGGGAAGAACTTCAGGCCCCAGAAGAATCCAGGTGACCAGATCTGGGCTGACTAACTTGAAGAACTGCTACTTAACACTAGATAAACTCTAACTCACACTGAGCGATCAGACATTGTGTCTTTTAATGTAGAGAAACTGGGGGAGAGAGCATGAGAGAGAAAATAGAGAAAAGAAATAATGACCAGGGTGGAGACCAATGGCTTCTGGCCTGTTTGGATTTGTGGTTGTTCTAGAGTCTGTATTTGCCATCTGACCTTGGGAGGGAGACTGAGGCAGGT